>SJYC01078067.1:0-42153 GCA_006408675.1 Madoqua kirkii | reverse complement strand
CCGGGGGGGGGGGGGGGCTCGATGCGAGGTCGCAGAGCATGGGGGTGTGGGTGTGGGAGGCGTGCGGGTGGGGACGCAGGGCCTGTGGGGCGTGGACATGAGGTTGTAGGGCATAGACGTGGGAGGGCAGGGCGTAGGGGGCGTGGATGCAATGCCGCAGGGCGTGGGGAACCGTGGGCAGGGGTGGCGGCGGTGTAGTCAGCCAGGGGAGGCCCGGAATCCCGATTGTAGAAAGGTGACCAGCGGCTCCTGTGCACAAGTACAACTAGGCTCCAGGCCTCCAAACATCACAAGGTCCCCAGGCCTGTGCAGACCCAGCTGAGGCGTCAGTGGTCCTATCCAGGCTCAATAACCTCGGCCCAAACTAGGCAGCTGAGACCGCGAAGGCCTGGAAAACTGGGAAAACTGCTTACTGTTGAGACTGCAGACCGCTTGGAGGACAAGACGTCTCAAAACGACCTTGATTGGTGAGGGCAGGTGCAGTGGGTTTCAGCTTGAGCATCAAAGGAGCGATGGGGCTGTGATCCTTGACTTACAAGGAGGTATTAGAAATGTCACTGGTCAAGGGACAAGAGCACTTGGGGCATGGGTCAAGGCCCCAGGAAACGTTGGATTGTGAGGTTGAGACTTGCCCTTACTACTAACAGGCTCGTTTTTATTTAATGGAATAAAGCCTTCCCAGGCAGCAAGGCTAATGCCCTCAAAATGAAAAAAAAAATTATTTCACTAAATATTAAATTCCAGTTTTGTTAATTAGGTTTGTGTTTGCAAAGCTCACTTCCCAGTTAGTTCCTTGCTATTGTGTTACAGTGCTAAGAAGTTTAATTGAGCTACTAAGGGACACTCTAGTTTCTAAAGCTTATCTCACTAATCTATCTTTAGATAAAGATCAGATGCCTCAATGACCTGCAACCAGAGATTTATACAATGTGAAGAAGACATATTTCAAAGAACTATCAACAGCCTGGACAGAGTATAATGGAGAAGGGTTAATTTTAAATTTACACTGGATCTGCTTCTGTGACTTTATCCTGTTTTTGTTATTATAAACATTCATAATGGCCTGCCTGAGGGAGATAACCTGAGCAACCCACCTGTGAAGGACTGTAAGGCTTGCCATTCTAGGACATTTGCAAGGATTGAATAGTTTTTACTTTATTTCCTCACCTTCTGCCTCACCCCACCCCCATCTCTGATCCAGAAAAGAACCTGGCAACCAGGCCTTGACAAGATGGGTATTTTAAGGCACTAGTCTGCCGTTGTCTTGATCAGCTTTCTTTGAATAAAGTATCTTCCTTGCTTCATCCCCTCATCTCACAGATTCATCGGCCTGTCATATGGTAAGCAGAGCAAGCCTGGACTCCTAACAACTTGGCTTAGCCAGCCAAGAGCCTCGCTGCTGGTGGTTAGGCGACCCCAATCAGGGAATATTAGGGCAAGACCCTGGCAGCTGCTGGGGCCATTTGTCCTGAGGGTCTTTGCTTCAATATTCCCTGTAATGGTACCAGCAGCCCCCAGCACTTGGCAGTTGAGACAAGGAACTGACAAACTTCTAAGGGTTGATGACTTGATTTCATTTGTAGGGTAAATCTACCCAATTCAACAGCCAGTTCAGCCAGTTTGCCTGTTTTGTGTACCCTTTTATGTTAACAGCCCATGGGCTCAATTTTGGAGGATAAGTCGCTCCAGTGTGAAAACTGGAAACATTTCCATCCGCCCCCCGCCCCCCACCACCATTTGTGCTTTTCCTTTATGAGACAAGCCAGTTTGGTTGGGGTACCGTGTTGGAGAGGGAAAATGATGTTGAACTCTACGAACTGGTTCATTTGGGAACTAGTTCTTGTGGGGCAAGTCCACCTTAGTTGGATTTGCTCATTTGTTTTGTAGGGTAAATTGACCTGATTTGGGAATTGGCTCAGCTGGAAGCGATACAGTGGGGAGCTAGTTTTTTGGGGAGGGTGGGTAGCCTAGCTGTAATTAGTTCATTTGTTTAGTAGGGTAAACTTGTTTACCTGATTGAGGGAATCAGTTCATTTGTGCATGGATGCTGAAATTTGTGCCATTTTTGCTGAAATTTGTCTACTCAACCTACTGCACAATTGCACTCATCTCACATGCTTGTAAAGTAATGCTCAAAATTCTCCAAGCCAGGCTTTAGCAATACATGAACCGTGAACTTCCAGATGTTCAAGCTGGTTTTAGAAAAGGTAGATGAACCAGAGATCAAATTGCCAACATCTGCTGGATCATGGAAAAAGCAAGAGAGTTCCAGAAAAATATCTACTTCTGCTTTATTGACTATGCCAAAGCCTTTGACTGTATGTATCACAATAAACTGTGTAAAATTCTGAAAGATATGGGAATACCAGACCACCTGACCTGCCTCTTGAGAAATCTGTATGCAGGTCAGGAAGCAACAGTTAGAACTGGATATGGAACAACAGACTGGTTCCAAATAGAAAAAGAAATACGTCAAGGCTATATATTGTCACCCTGCTTATTTAACTTATATGCAGAGTACATCATGAAAAACGCTGGACTGGAAAAAACACAAGCTGGAATCAAGATTGCTGGGAGAAATATCAATAACCTCAGATATGCAGATGACACCACCCTTATGGCAGAAAGTGAAGAGGAATTCAAAAGCCTCTTGATGAAACTGAAAGAGGAGAGCAAAAAAGTTGGCTTAAAGCTCAACATTCAGAAAACGAAGATCATGGCATCTGGTCCCATCACTTTATGCAGAGTACATCATGAGAAACGCTGGACTGGAAGGAGCACAAGCTGGAATCAAGATTGCTGGGAGAAATATCAGTAACCTCAGATATGCAGACGACACCACCCTTATGGCAGAAAGTGAAGAGGAGCTAAGGAACATCTTGATGAAAGTGAAAGTGGAAAGTGAAGAAGTTGGCTTAAAGCTCAATATTCAGAAAACGAAGATCATGGCATCTGGTCCCATCACTTCATGGGAAATAGATGGGGAAACAGTGTAGAGTGTCAGACTTTATTTTCTGGGGGGAGCTCCAAAATCACTGCAGATGGTGACTGCAGCCATGAAATTAAAAGACGCTTACTCCTTGGAAGGAAAGTTATGACCAACCTAGATAGCATATTCAAAAGCAGAGATATTACTTTGCCAACTAAGGTCTGTCTAGTCAAGGCTATGGTTTTTCCTGTGGTCATGTATGGATGTGAGAGTTGGACTGTGAAGAAAGCTGTGCGCTAAAAGAATTGATGCTTTTGAACTGTGATGTTGGAGAAGACTCTTGAAAGTCCCTTGGACTGCAAGGAGATCCAATCAGTCCATTCTGAAGATCAACCCTGGGATTTCTTTGGAAGGACTGATGCTAAAGCTGAAACTCTAGTACTTTGGCCACCTCATGAGAAGAGTTGACTCATTGGAAAAGACTCTGAGACTGGGAGGGATTGGGGGCAGGAGGAGAAGGGGACGACAGAGGATGAGATGGCTGGATGGCATCACGGACTCGATGGATGTGAGTTTGAATGAACTCTGGGAGTTGGTGATGGTCTGCTGTGATTCATGGGGTTGCAAAGAGTCAGACATGACTGAGCAACTGAACTGAACAGAAGAAGTGATAGTAGGGTGTGTTTTTTTAAAAATGGTATGCAATTAATTGTGAATAAGAGTTTTTAATATAGTACTAAGTCATAAGTCATAAGACTTCCCTGGTGACTCAGGTGATAAGCAGTCTGCCCACAATGTGGGAGATCTGAGTTTGATCCCTGGGTGGGGAAGATCCCTTGGAGAAGGAAATGGCAACCCACTCCAGTATTCTTGCCTGGAAAATCCCATGGATGGAAGAGCCTGGAAGGCTACAGTCCACAGAGTCACAAAGAGTTGGACATGACTGAGCAACTTCACTCAGTCAACAATAACTTAAGCCACTGAAAGTGGCCTAAGTAAGGAAAGTTACATCACATATAAAAAGGGGTAGTATACTTAACTGTTGTATATTTTTTTTAGTAGTTCTTAAAGTACTGAATATAGCTTTTATTTTTTTCACTTCCGCTTATCATATATATTAAAAATACAATAAAAACACTTCTGCTGGACTGTGATTTTGATGGATATAAGTGCAATATTCGGAGAAGGCAATGGCAACCTACTCAAGTACTCTTGCCTGGAAAATCCCATGGATGGAGGAGCCTGGTAGGCTACAGTCCATGGGGTCGCTAGGAGTTGGACACAACTGAGCGACTTCACTTTCACTTTTCACTTTCATGCATTGGAGAAGGAAATGGCAATCCATTCCAGTGTTCTTGCCTGGAGAAACCCAGGGACGGGGGAGACTGGTGGGCTATCATCTCTGGGGTCACACAGAGTCGGACACGACTGAAGTGACTTAGCAGCAGCAGTAGCAGCAGGTGCAATATTAAACCAAATTTATAAAGATTTTTTTTTTTAACGTTCAGTTCAGTTGCTCAGTCATGTCTGACTCTTTGGGACCCCATGAATTGCAGGCAATTACAGGATTAGATAATTTAGCATGCAAGGAGTCATTAAGGATCAGATTCTTTCTATGCTTCCCCACTGCCATCCTCATCATTTTGATATATTAGTTGTATGTTGGCTATGGCAGCTCCATGCATCACAAATTTACATATCAACTTTTAACTTCAGAAATAATGGGGAATCTCCTTGTTGTACATGGTTTTAAGAATGAGGAAAATGTTTCAAAGAGTTCCTTAGGAGATCTTCTCTTATATTATTGTTGTGTTACATATCCTTCTGAAAGCTATCACTTGGCAAGTAATGATGAGGTTACGGTCACTGACATTAGTAGACACTCAAACACTGGAGATGGTGAAGGGCCATCCCTAACCCTAACCCTAATCTTCTGCAAGAACATGAGGACTTGAAAAGAGAGAACAATCAGGACCTGTTACCAGGAAGGAAGTTGGGCAATGGCCACTGGGTAGAGAATCAATGGGATCTTCCCCACAGATGCATTATGTCACTAGACCTTGACTAGGCTGTCAAGGCAACCTGTTGGACTGAGAATAGGCATCTTCCTTTACAGATGAGGTAACAGAAGTAAAATTATCCAGGTCAACAGTCTATAAAGTGAAGGAGCTGGAAGAGATTGCCTAACTTCAAAGTCCAAATTCCTCACCATGCAATATTTGATGAATTTGGTCAAAGAAAACTGCTCATCATTGAAATGTGTTTTTTTCCCAAATTCATAGCTGTGTGTCTTTTGTTGCTGCTGTTCACTCTCCAAGTTGGGTCCCACTCTTTGTGACCCCATGGATTGTAGCACAGAGGCTTCCCTGTCCTTCACCATCTCCTGGAGCTTGCTCAAACTCATGTCCATGGATTCAGTGATGCCGACTTGTCCTCCAAAAATCTTGTCCTCTGTGGTCCCCTTCTCCTCCTGCCCTCAATCTTTCCCAGTATCAGGATTTTTTCTAATGACTCAGCTCTTTGCATCAGCTGGCCAAAGTATTGGAGCTTCAGCTTCAGCATCAGCCCTTCCAATGAATATTCGGGACTGATTTCCTTTAGGATTGACTGGTTTGGCCTCTTGGCTGTCCAAGGGACTCTCAAGTCTTCTCCAACATCACAGTTCAAAAGCATCAATTCTTCAGTGTTCAACCTTCTTTAGGGTCCAGCTTTCACATCCATACATGACTACTGGAAAAACCATAGCTTTGACTAGATGGACCTTATTTGGCAAAGTAATGCCTCTGCTTTTTAATATGCAATCTAGGCTTGTCATAGCTTTTCTTCCAAGGAGTAAGTGTCTTTTAATTTCATGGCTGCAGTCACCATCTGCAGTGATTTGGGAGCCCCCCAAAATAAAGTTGGTCTCTTGTTTCCATTGTTTACCCATTTATTTGCCATTAAGTGATGGGACCAGATGCCATGGTCTTAGTTTTCTGAATGTTGAGTTTTAAGCCAGCTTCTCACTCTCCTTTTTCACTTTCATCAAGAGGCTCTAGTTCCTCTTCTCTTTCTGCCATAAGGGTGGTGTCATCTGCATATCTGAAGGTGAACGTGAAGGTGAAGTCGCTCAGTCGTGTCCGACTCTTTGCGATCCCGTGGACTGTAACCTACTAGGCTTCTCCATCCATGGGATTCTCCAGGCAAGAATACTGGAGTGGATTGCCATTTCCTTCTGCAGGGGATCTTCCCAACCCAGGTAATCGAACCTGGGTCTCCCGCATTGGAGGCAGATGCTTTAACCTCTGAGCCACCAGGGAATATCTGAGGTTATTGATATTTTCCCTGGCAATCTTGATTCTAGCTTATGCTTTATCCAGCCTGGTATTTCACATGATGTACTATGCATATAAGTTAAATAAGCAGGATGACAGCCTTGACGTATAGCCTTGATGTATATCTTTCCCAATTTGGAACGAGTCTGCTGTTCCACATCTGGTTCTAACTATTGCTTCTTGACCTGCACACAGGTTTCTCAGGAGGCAGGTAAAGGTTGTCTGGTATTTCCATCTCTTGAAGAATTTTCCACAATTTGTTGTGATCCATATAGTCAAAGGCTTTAGCATAGTAATGAAGCAGAACCAGAATTCTTCTGGAATTCTCTTCTTTTTCTATGATCCAATGGATCATAGCAATTTGATCTCTGGTTTTTCTACATCTTCTAAATTCAGTTTGAGCATCTGGAAGTCCTCCATTCAACTACTGTTGAAGTCTAGCTTGGAGAATTTTGAGTATTACTTTCTAGCATGTGAAATGAGTGCAATTGTGTGGTAGTTTGAACATTCTTTGGCATTGCCTTTCTTTGGGATTAAAATGGAAACTGACCTTTTTCAGTCCTGTGGCCACTGCTGAGTTTTCCAAATTTGCTGGCATATTGAGTGCAGCACTTTCATAGCATCGTCTTTTAGGATTTGAAATAGCTCAGCTGGAATTCTATCACCTCCACTAGCTTTGTTTGTAGTGATGCTTCCTAAGGCCCACTTGACTTTGCATTCCATGATGTCTGGCTCTAGGTGAGTGGTCACATCATCATGGCTATCTGGGTCATTAAGATCTTTTTTTTTTTTAATAGTTCTGTGTATTCTTGTCACCTCTTATTATTTATGTCCTTTATTGTACCCATCTTTGCATCAAATATTCCCTTGATATCTCTAATTTTTTTTGACGAGATCTCTAGTCTTTCCCATTCCATTATTTTCCTCTATTTCTTTGCACTGTTCACTTAGAAAGGCTTTCTTATCTCTCCTTGCTTTTCTTTGGAACTCTGCATTCAGTGGGTATATCTTTCCTTTTCTCCTTTACTTTTAGCATCTCTTCCTTTCTCAGCTCTTTGTAAGACCTTCTCAGACAACCATGTTTCATTTTTGCATTTCTTTTTCTTGGGAGTGGTTTCTCTTTTGAATGTGCCTTAATTCTTTCCTTCAGCTCATCAGAAAAATCTGTAGAGATGTGTTACTGTAGAGTACGACTTAGGAACTTCAAAGTAACTGTGCTCCCATTTATGTATAAATCTATATCCTCCTCCTTCACTATAGGTTGATATACTTGTAATATTATGGCAAAAATAATATAAAGGAGTTATTATATGGCATGTGTGCATGCTAAGCTGCTTCAGTCATGTCCAACTCTTTGCAACCACATGCACTGTAGCCTGCAAGGCTCCTCTGTCCATGGAATTCTCAAGGCAAGAATACTGCACTGGGTTGCCGTGCTCTCCTCCAAGGGATCTTACCAACCCAGGGATTAAACCTGCATCTCTTATGTCTCTTGTATTGTCAGGCAGGTTCTTTACCACCAGTGCTACCTGGGAAGCCCCTATTGTTATATGGGGTCCACTGCAAATCATATTGAGAATATTATGCTTTTGAAACCCATACTAATTCTTACAGTTTTTCAAAGTTTTTTTAAATTTAATTAAAGCAAGCTGAATTTTAAGAGATGGTGTGGGGTGGGAGGTGGGAGGGGGCTTCGGCATTGGGAGATCGTGTACACCTATGGCTAATTCATGTCAGTGTATGGCAAAACCAATACAGTATTGTAAAATAGAATAAAGTATTAAATTAAAAAAAACAGTACTGACACAATAAAAAAAAAAGAATTTTCTTAGAAACTTAGGAGACATAGATTTAGAAAACTACAAATAAATTCAGAGGTAATATAGTTTAATTCCCTTCCTACAATGATTTTACAAATGAGGAAATTTGTGCAACACTGAAAAATCCCAGTTTGCAAAGATACTGGGAATAAAAGACTTAGTATAAAGCAATTATCTATTTGATGCATCACACACAACACAGTCTCACAATAATAAAACAAACATAAGTACCAATAATATGACTACTGAAAACAAATTAAGTTTTTTGGGGGGGTAGGTAGGAGGAGTGCATTTTTTTAGCTGACTAGAGCCACACAGTCAAATTTCTGTTTTAAAGCTACTTAGACATAGTTAGAAACTTAGGAGACATAGATTTAGAAAACTACAAATAAATTCAGAGGTAATATAGTTTAATTCCCTTCCTACAATGATTTTACAAATGAGGAAATTTGTGCAACACTGAAAAATCCCAGTTTGCAAAGATACTGGGAATAAAAGACTTAGTATAAAGCAATTATCTATTTGATGCATCACACACAACACAGTCTCACAATAATAAAACAAACATAAGTACCAATAATATGACTACTGAAAACAAATTAAGTTTTTTGGGGGGGTAGGTAGGAGGAGTGCATTTTTTTAGCTGACTAGAGCCACACAGTCAAATTTCTGTTTTAAAGCTACTTAGACATAGGAAAAGGCCTATAGATCTTGAGAAGTATAAGCTGGATCAGGAACTATCTGAAAATGAACTGATCCCACACTGTCCACAACACCATTTTTACTATTATCATTCTTTAAATAAAAAAATTTTTTTAAACTTTTAAGTCCTCTATTACTCTTATCATTTTCATTTTTATAATGTACTATTACTTTGCAAAAAAAAGACCCTATTTTTTAGAGCAAACTTCATATATATATATATTTTATAATTTTGTGACTTTTTTTCTTTAATATTGTATTTTTGACAATCCAACCTCTACTCTAGATTGAGTGAACTCTGGGAGTTGGTGATGGACAGGGAGGCCTGGTGTGCTATGATTCATGAGGTAGCAAAGAGTCGGACACGACTGAGCAATTGAACTTAACTTTGGGCTTTGATGTTATAAAGCTTATAAAATGGGAAATATTTTATCTATCAAAAAAAAAAGAACTTTGAGGTGAATATTAGATATGGTAAGATCAGAAGAGCAATGGCCTCTGAATGGCTCACATTTAAACAATCTGGCAGTCATATCTGTTAAAACTCAACACTTGAAACACAAAGATCATGGCATATGGTCCCATCACTTCATTGCAAATAGATAGGGAAACAATGGAAACAGTAACAGACTTTATTTTCTTGGGTTCCAAAATCACTGCAGATGGTGACTGCAGCCTTGAAATTAAAAGATGCTTACTCCTTGAAACAAAAGCTATGACCAACCTAGTCAAGTAAAGGAAATGGCTCAGTCATGTCTGACTCTTTGCTACCCCATAGACAGTAGCCTACCAGGTTCCGCCATCCACGGGATTTTCCAGGCAAGAATACTGGATTGGGCTGTCATTTCTTTCTCCAGAGGATCTTCCAAACCCAGGAATCGATCCCGGGGCTCCTGCATTGCAGACGCTTTACCGTCTGAGCCCCAGGGGAGCCCCATGACCAACCTAGACAGCATATTAAAAAGCAAAGACATTACTTTGCTGATAAAGGTCTGTCTAGTCAAAGCTATGGGTTTTTCACTAGTCATGTATGGGGATGTGAGCAGTGGACCGTGAAGAAAGCTACACGCTGAAGAATTGATGCTTTTGAACTGTGGTATTGGAGAAGACGCTCAAGAGTTCCTTGGACAGCAAGGAGATCAATCCAGTCAATCCTAAAAGAAATCAGTTCTGAATATTCATTGGAAGGACTGATGCTAAAGCTGAGGCTCCAATACTTTGGTCCTAATATGAAGAATGGATACACTGGAAAAGACCCTGATGCTGGGAAAGATTGAAGGCGGGAGGAGAAGGGGACGACAGAGGATGAGATGGTTGCATGGCATCACCAACTCGAAGGACATGAGTTTGAACAAGCTCTGGAAGTTGGTGATGGACAGGGAAACCTGGCATGCTGCAGTCCATGGGGTCACAAAGAGTTAGACACGACTGAGTGAATGAACTGACTGACTGGCAGTCAGAAGCACTTTACAAAGGCGAAGAATACTCTGAAAAGGAAAAGACCTGGGGCTCCCTTGGATTTGAGGCATCCGATTCTAATTTCCCCTACAGAAGCCCTGGATAACTTTGACAGTAAGGAACAAGTTGATTGACTCTCTAATAGGTACTACTTTACTTTGTAAATTAAATGCTTGAATAATCTTTTCCCCACAACAACTTGACATCAGGGTCCCACTGGGCCTTTTTGACCTTGTCCATTCTAGGGAGCTTCAGCTACTATCTGGTGGGCTTTGGCTCCAATTTGGGGTGTTCTCCCTGTGAAGGGCAACTGTTTACAAGACACTTTGGAGAAAGGTCACTGGTCTAATGGGACTAGGAAGTCATGTTAATGTGACTTTCTGGCTGGCTAGGTTTGGGTTTATTCTGGTTACTTAAGAATCTGCCTGCAGTGCAGGAGACTCAGTTTGATCCCTGGGTCGGGAATATCCCCTGGAAAAGGTCTTGGCAACCCACTCCAGTATTCTTGCCTGGAGAATCCCATGGACAGAGGAGCCTGATGGGCTACAGTCCATGGGGTCGCAAAGAGTCAGACATGACTGAGCAACCAATACTTTTCTACTTTGGGTAATGAGCAGACATCTGGTACTAAGGGTTTTCTCATCTCTTTCTCCTCAAACCCTCTGTGAATAGGTGAGTGGCTGTAGAAACAATTGAGGAACTCTGCCCAGTATTACTCTCTGTGTGTACCCACTGTGCCCCAGTAGCTGCCACTCAAGTGGGTAGGTGCTCTCCTTTCTTCTTTCTCCCTTAAGCTGAGGACCAGGCTGATGGGATTACAGGGCAGATTCCTCAGACCCTCTTCCCTATCTCTCCTCTTGCCTTTCCCTCTTTCTTGTGGGAGCCTGGGTGTTGCCTTCCTGAGAGGCCTTCTCCCTTAGGCTATAGGAGGAGAGGTAAAGCTTTCCAACATGGACTGCAGCCTACCAGGCTCCTCTGCCCATGGGATTTTCCCGGCAAGAGTACTGGAGTGGGGTGCCATTGCCTTCTCTGCATTAACCATGGCAATGTTGTTTAAAAAAAAAAAAAAAGAGAGACAGACTCATGTATCAGATGTAACACACAGACAGATGTATCAGTCCTTGTTGGGGAGGCCACCCAATTCTTCCACAAAGGAGGGAAAAGCAAAAGTGTCCTTGGTTTACAAGTGTAGTTTTCACAGGACCAGAAGGGTGGCTCCAAAAGTCCTTTCACCACTCTCAAAAGCTTCCCTGTCCATCTTATGAAGCTTGCCAGTATTAAACAAAGGGGAAACAAAGTCATCCTAGGAAGAACTTGCCTTTATCTTTGAGATGCAAATATCCTCTCTGGTCTTCTCTGTTGTCTTTTTAGTGCAAATTTGAAAAGAGTAGAAGAATTTAGAAGGTGGTTTGTCTGACATAAGTAAAAGTCGCTTTTTCTATAAATATTAATATTTAGCCACCTAGTCAAGTGAGCCTGACTTGTTTCATCTATGAGAACCCCAATTTTAATACAATTGTTTTGTAAACTAATGAGTTTTATATTATGGACCTGACTGAAGGTTGAAACCAAAATTAGAACTGAGGCTTCAATGTGTGTCTGTCTGTGTCTTTTTTTCTTTTTAACCACATTGTCATGGTTAATGCAGAGAAGGCAGTGGCACCCCACTGCAGTACTCTTGCCTGGAAAATCCCATGGACAAAGGAGCCTGGTAAGCTGCAGTCCATGAGGTCACTAAGAGTCAGACAGGACTGAGCGACTTCACTTTCACTTTTCACTTTCATGCATTAGAGAAGGAAATGGCAACCCACTCCAGTGTTCTTGCCTGCAGAATCCCAGGGACAGAGGAGCCTGGTAGGAGGCCGTCTATGGGGTCGCACAGAGTCGGACATGACTGAAGTGACTTAGCAGCAGCAGCAGCCATGGTTAATGAGTTTAACTTTCACATGAATTGGGAAATAGTAACTGGTATTAATGTTTAAGTTTGTTGATATAATAATAATATAGACATGTCTTAAGTCATCAACATGTTAAGTATAATATTAAGTATAATACTTTCATTTTGTTTAGGTTTAACATAAATTAGGACTTCCCTGGTGGCTCAGACAGTAAAGCATCTGTCTACGATGCAGGAGACCTGGGTTTGATCCCTGGGTCGGGAAGATTCCCTGGAGAAGGAAATGGCAACCAACTCCAGTATTCTTGCCTAGAAAATCCCATGGATGGAGGAGCCTGGTACAGGCTACTGCAAAGAGCTGGATATGACTGAGCCACTTCACTTTAACATAAATAGGTTACTATATCTGTTACAAATTTGTCAGCCAAAATATACCTCAATGTGGAAAAAACTTTAAGAAAACGAAGACACATGTTTTCAATAGAAGAAGGTGTGAGAAATTTAAAAAAAAAACTTAGGAGTTATGCATAGTGAAAGTGAAAGTGAAGTCACTCAGTCATGTCCTACTCTTTGCAACCCCGTGGACTGTAGCCCACCATGCTCCTCTGTCCATGGGATTTTCCAGGCAAGAGTACTGGAGTGGGTTGCCATTAAGAGTTATGAATGGATTTCCTAAAACCAGATTGAATTTGGTTGGGTGAGTAAATCTTGGTGAATGGATCTTGTGTGGGAGTAAACTAGGACATGGAATTGTCTTTCTTTCTCTTCAGAGAAAAGCTCTCTTGGAATGTCATTTTGATGATGGAGTAAATGAGCTTTTTGCTTTAAGTGATGTGTATTGGCTTTGAGATTTGTGGTTACTTTGGTTAAGAAATAAGTATTATCCAAGCCTTTTGTCAACTGATCAGATGTTTAACCATGACTTTTCAGTCCTTTGTCATTTATAGATACTTTTGTACTCTGATGCTGAACAAAAAGGGCTTCATTATCAAGGAGATTTACAGGAAGCAGTGGAAGCAGTTGCTGCAGTTCCAGCAGTTCCACATCAACATGTGAGAATTCCAGCCCATACAGATTAAAACAAGACTGTCCTGTCCCTGGGCCCCTAGACCAGGTATCCTGAGATTTTTGCTCCTGACATCAGGCTCGACACCCCACTCACCCTTAAAGCAATTACAAAAGGCAGACCTTCACCCCTCTGCTTCCCGAAAGAATATGGGAGTAAAATCTGAGGAGGGAAATGAAACAGGAAATGGGGCAGGACACAAGCTCTGAAAGAATGACATTACCCAAGGACATTACACAGGCTGAATATAAGCAAATATGTCCCGGATGGTGGAGTGGTCAATTTCTACCAGACCTTGAGCCTCAATATATGCTGTTTGTAACATATCAGCAAGCTAAGTGATACACCCACAAGTGGGTGGAGGCCCAATTAAATGTAAAGAAACTTTCAGAAATACATGTTTTAGGATCTCTCCAGATAGTCTACAACTTAACAGTTACAATTATGTTAAATTTAAGTGATAAAAAGGTTTTTGTACATGATCAGTTAGGATTAACTATGGTTTAAAACAAGTTTAATTGAATAAATGAAACTTTAAGCTAATGTAAAACATAAATTTGACTTTTCTCTCTGTTAAAACAGACACATTTTCTGAAGATGCTAAACTGCCTCTTGATACAGAGTTCAAGTGTATTTAATCTTTATTTGCCTTCAAAGTCTTTTATTGTCATTTTGGCTAAGTTTCACAGTGACCCATGTTAAAACATTACTTGGTGCTCCTTTGACAAGGCTTCTCAAATCAAATTATAATAAAGTTCCTTTGACCTCCAGCTAACTTTGGAATACTTCAAAGGGGCCCCTGAGGAACCTCAAAGGGAGATATTAAACTAATCAGGTTCATTTGATATATTAAACTACAAGGGAAGAGATGTCAAATGAATAATAAACTTTAAGTTATGTGGAAAATGGTACAGATATTCTAGAGTATATGGAGTTCCTAAGAATCTAATGTGTCCTCATAGAATATTATAAGTCATAATTTTAGTTATGAAAATTTTTTTAAATTTTTTTCATCGTCCCTGGGATTCTCCAGGCAAGAACACTGGAGTGGGTTGCCATTTCCTTCTCCAATGCATGAAAGTGAAAAGTGAAAGTGAAGTCACTGAGTCGTGTCCAACTCTCAGCGATCCCATGGGTTGCAGCCTACCAGGCTCCTCCGTCCATGGGATTTTCCAGGCAAGAGTACTGGAGTGGAGTGCCATTGCCTTCTCCATTATTGTACTTTATAATATTGTATTGGTTTTGCCATACATTGACTTGAATCCACCATGAGTGTACAAGTGTTCCCCATCCTGAACCCCGCTCCCACCTCCCTCCCTATCCCATCCCTCTGGGTCATCCCAGTGCACCAGCCCTGAGCACCCTGTATCATGCATCGAATCTGGACTGGTGATTCATTTCACATGTGATAATTTACATGTTTCAATGCCATTCTCCCATATCATGCTGCCCTTGCCCTCTCCCACAGAGTCCAAAAGACTGTTCTATACATCTGTGTCTCTTGCTGTCTCACAAACAGGGTTATTGTTATCATCTTTCTAAATTCCATATTTATGCATTAGTATACGGTATTGGTGTTTTTCTTTCTGGCTTGAAGGTTTTGTATATTATAGCAGTAAGCAAATTTAAACGTGCCTTCTTTAAGTCTTTGTTAATATACACAGTTATGGTTTCACTTTGATGCCTTTGTAAAAATGCTTCCTCTTCAAGAAAATTTATGAAAAAGACTTTCAGATAAATACAAGTTTCTGACTTTTAGAAAATAATACTGAACTGAGTTAAAAAAAAAACAACAACCCTGAATTCGAATAAGAAACCTCAAGATTTCACAAAGCTGTTAACAAAAGGGGTCAGTTACACAGAACTGAGGAAACTGGTAAATATGGTTGTAATTTTTATGGTCTCTATCTCAAAGGGTTACTGGTTTAAATCTGTGTTTTCTAGGTATAAGAAAAAAACTTCTTCAATTATGACTTGCAATAAATTGGTAGATCATGCCTTTTGGAATATTATTTTTTTTCTCTCTACCTGGTTGATTCTGCCAGTAACATATGGTTGTCTCAAAGATTAAGCCGTGCATAACTGTGCGTGGCCAGTACAATGAAACACGAGGTAGCTTATTAAATCAGTTATGGTTCCTTTGGTCACTCGATTATTAAACCTGGGCTATAACTAGTTATACTAATCATTAGCTAAATTTGTTCTTTGTTTACAAACTGGCTTTGTATCTCTGCATTGCATTATGTCATTGTCTGTGTTACTTATATATACTGTTTAATTTGTAAGATTGTTGTTCTTACAGTAACTAGTATATCATCAGACCTCCAACAATACTTCTATGACTAAACATTCAGAGGAAATAATTGTAATAGTGTGATTCTAGATATGGGAAGAAGCAACAAGGGAAATTGTCTGATGGATTCGAGTTAGAATCCAGATAATTTTAATTATTGATGAGGCCTGGTCCCAAACTTAACACCTGTAGTGACATATCAATAATTTTTTAACGGAACTGGAATGAGCCTCCCAGTGGATTGGGACAAATGTTGATCATGAAGTGTTTCCCAACAATGGTCATTCATGACCAGGAGTGGAAGACCAGAGAAATGGAATCAGCGAATGCAGCCCTTCAGTGTGAGCCAGTGAGCCCTGAGAAAGGGGAATGCCTGCCACCTAGCAGTCCTTAGACTGCAACCTCTCCAACCACTCCCTATGGTTAACCTTGAGGAAACTGAGGAAGCAGGCCCCAGTTAGATAAGATAAATAAATTAGATTAAATGAACCCTGACTCTTGCATCTTCCATGCATAGAAAAGTGAAAAAATTTTAAACTTCAGATGCTTCCTGCCTCTTACATTTGAAGTTCAATATTTCTAAATCTACAGGTGTAAAGTAGGCACTTTCCCAAGAGTAAAACAAGGAAGAGAAGTAATGCTTCCTAAGGCCCACTTGACTTCACACTCCAGAATGTCTGGCTGTAGGTGAGTGATCATGGTTGCCTAGCTGTTGAGTTATGTTCAATTCTTCTGTGTATTCTTGCCACTTCTTAATATCTTCTGCTTCTGTTAGGTCCACACCATTTCTGTCCTTTATTGTGCCCATCTTTGCATGAAATATTCCTTTGTTATCTCTAATTTTCAAGAGACATATTTAAATGCATTTTTATTTACCTACTTATTTTGCCTTAAAATTGTTTTATATTTAATACTTTATTTACATGTTATTGAGCTGTGCTAGTCTGTTGGTTCATGAGTTCACAAAGGGCACCACACATCTTTTTATTTCACTTAATCTCCATCACAACTATGTTACCTCCTATGAGTCTCAGAGTGGTTAAATGACACAAGTACTAAAGAGCTCTGTTCTAAACTGTGAGCTTCTAAAACATGACAGAGCATAGGGAAATGCTGAGGAAAGGACACATGATGGGCATAAGTTTCACATAATTTTTTAAAAGTGGTTTATCTTACAGAATTAAGTAATTAATTTTAAATAAATAAATGTGTCAACCATTTTCCAGTATATTTTAAATACATTTCAGTTTTTAAATAGTTTTTACAAAATAATTACAAAGAGAGTACAGAAAGTTCCCAAATGTTCAAAAACCAGTTTCCCCCTTTAGTAACATACTGTATAAGTATGGTACATTGGATATAATTAATGAATCTAAGCAGATAGATTATTATTAACTAAAGTGTATTTTATTCACATTTCCTTAGTATTTACTTACTGTCCCTTTTCTCTTCCAGGATCCTGTGCAGGATAATGCATTACATTTATTTTTTGTCTTTCCCTGTGGTCATGTATGGATGTGAGAGTTGGACTGTGAAGAAGGCTGAGCGCCGAAGAATTGATGCTTTTGAACTGTGGTAATGGAAAAGACTCTTGCGAGTCCCTTGGACTGCAAGAAGATCCAACCAGTCCATTCTGAAGGAGATCAACCCTGGGATTTCTTTGGAAGGAATGATGCTAAAGCTGAAACTCCAGTACTTTGGCCACCTCATGCAAAGAGTTGACTCATTGGAAAAGACTCTGATGCTGGGAGGGATTGGGGGCAGGAGGAGAAGGGGACGACTGAGGGTGAGATGGCTGGATGGCATCACTGACTCGATGGGCATGAGTCTGAGTGAACTCCGGGAGTTGGTGATGGACAGGGAGGCCTGGCGTGCTGCAATTCATGGGGTCGCAATAGTCAGACATGACTGAGCGACTGAACTGAACTGAACTGAAGGTTAATATTAGCTTAGGGATGAGCAAGACCATCCCCAAGAAAAAGAAATGCAAAAAGGCAAAATGGTTTTCTAAAGGGGACTTACAAATAGTTGAGAAAAGAAGAGAAGCTGAAGGCAAAAGAGAAAAGGAAAGATACCCATTTGAATGCAGAGCTCCAAAGAATAGCAAGGAGAGATAACAAAGCCTTCTTCACTGATCAATGCAAAGAAATAAAGGAAAACAATAGAATGGGAAAGACTAGAGATCTCTTTGAGAAAATTAGAGATACCAAGGGAATATTTCATGCAAAGATGGGCACAATAAAGGACAGAAATGGTATGGACCTAACAGAAGCAGAAGATATTAAGAAGAGGTGGCAAGAATATTGGGACACAGGAGTGCTGGGTTATAGGTAGATGGCTTGTTGAAGTGGGATTGAATATTGGTGTCCAAGTCATATGTGAGTTGTAAGTGAAGTGAAGTAGCTCAGTTGTGTCCAACTCTTTGTGACCCCGTGGACTGTAGTGTACCATGCTCTACCGTCCATGGGATTTTCTAGGCATGAGTACTGGAATGGGGTGCCATTTCCTTTTCCAGAGGATCTTCCTGACCCAGGGATCGAACCTGAGTCTCCCACACTGTAGGCAGACGCTTTACCATCTGAGCCACCAGGGAAAGATAAGATCTGTGGGTGTAAACCCAATGGCAAATCCTTCCACACAGCTGCACCGATTGCCACACAATTGGTCTGATTGCATTGTTAGAGGCAATGTATGTATTGGTTGTCTAATGAATGAATCTCCCCAATTTAAACTTTTTTTAAAATTGTCATCCACGAACCTCTTATTGTGATTGAAACTAATTTAGAGGCTTGGTAAAATACTATTTCCTCTGCTAGACTTCTGCCATGTTTTAATTATTCTAGTAATTTTAACCTGGCACAAAGTGGCACAGTTTATACTTTTCAAGAGTGCCGTTAGGCCCTAGCACGACTGAACGGGTTTGGAGGTTACTGCATTCATGTCCTGGGATAGGACAGTGAGAAGACACATGGTCCCAACCCTCGTGTAACTTACCATCTCATTGCAGGTGTGAAGTAGAGGTACCAAGTGCTAAACTTTTCTTTGAAGGCATTCACCTCAGGCTTCTCTGAGAAACTCATACTTCAGCTGAAGTCTAAGGAAGGAGTAGGAGTTAGCCAGGTGAAGAGACAAAAGAATATTCAAGGCAAGGGGTTAGGGAGAGAAAGATCTTGGATCAGTTTTTGACTTAGTTCATGTAAAATGCCTTTGAGACATTTAGACATTCTCCCCTTAAACCTCTAGCTTTGTGGGGTCTAGATAAAGATAAAGATGGACAGATAAAGATGAAGAAGACACTGACAGGTAGGTGGTAATTGATGCCCCTGGACTAGTGAAGAGGATGTTCCAAGAAGAAAGTGTTAACATTGTCAACTGCTGCCTGGACTTCAAGTAAAATGGTAACTGAAAAACTGTTGGATTTAGCAGCATAGAGATCATTGGTGTTCTTAGTAAACATGTGAAGTGATGAGGTCAGGATGGGCTGAGAAGTGAGTGAAAGTAAAGAAAGAAAGTAAAGAAATAAAAATAAAAGTGATACTGCTGCTGCTAAGTTGCTTCAGTCGTGTCCGAATCTGTGTGACCCCAGAGATGGCAGCCCACCAGGCTCTTCTGTCCCTGGGATTCTCCAGGCAAGAACACTGGAGTGGGGTGCCATTTCCTTCTCCAGTGCATGAGAGTGAAAAGTGAAAGTGAATTTGCTCAGTTGTGTCTGACTTCGCGATCCCATGGACTGCAGCCCACCAGGCTGCTCCATCCATGGGATTTTCCAAGCAAGAATACTGGAGTGGGGTGCCATTGCACCCAACCTTTATATAGTGCTTACTCTGTGCTAAGCACTAGTGTCAGTGTTATAATCTTTTTGTTTATGGGGAAATTCAGGCAGAAAGAAGTGAAGTAATCTGCTCATGGTCTCAGAGTCATTAAATGATGTATTTCAAAGCAGGTAGTATGGTGCCAGGATCCATGTCCTTAACCACTGTACAACACTGCCTTCCCTGTCTTTTGGAGATAATGAGAAGATAGGAGAGAAGGAAAAATACAGGTGGTAGTTAATAAGGAATAAATGAAGCTTTTTTAGAAAGAGAATCTCTTTTTGCTCAGTTGTGTCTGACTTCGCGATCCCATGGACTGCAGCCCACCAGGCTGCTCCATCCATGGGATTTTCCAAGCAAGAATACTGGAGTGGGGTGCCATTGCACCCAACCTTTATATAGTGCTTACTCTGTGCTAAGCACTAGTGTCAGTGTTATAATCTTTTTGTTTATGGGGAAATTCAGGCAGAAAGAAGTGAAGTAATCTGCTCATGGTCTCAGAGTCATTAAATGATGTATTTCAAAGCAGGTAGTATGGTGCCAGGATCCATGTCCTTAACCACTGTACAGCACTGCCTTCCCTGTCTTTTGGAGATAATGAGAAGATAGGAGAGAAGGAAAAATACAGGTGGTAGTTAATAAGGAATAAATGAAGCTTTTTTAGAAAGAGAATCTCTCAGTGCATTTAAAAACTAATGGGAAAGATTCATGAAAAAGTAGATTGATATACAAGACAGAAAAGGATTGAGTGATGGTATAAGTTTTTTTTATTAAGGGAGAGATAGGAGGTGGAACAAGGGGAAGAGGAACAATTCCTCTATCTCAGCTGGAAGTGAGGATGCCAGGAGAGTGGTAGATGTTTGATTTTAGGGCAGTGAGAGATCTCCCATGTGAAGACTTCTGTTTTCTCCAGAAGAGGAGGCTAAGTTATGAATGATGAGTTTGGAGGTTCCAGAAAATGGAGATTGGTGATTTGAGGAGAATAGAAAGGTTAAAATGTTTATAGTTATTCAGGTTATTTGGTATTTGGTATTATTTCTGGGCATTGTAAGGACCCATTTAATAAGGACCCATGATTTGGTCCTGGAACTAAGACTTCTCCAGTAGCACATGGCTGATGTGGTGCTGTCACAAAGAGGTAGTTACTTCAGTTTTGGTGCTGACTGCTATACAGTAGAAGGGAGCCCAGAAGAGGTTTGCCCTAAGTGTGGATCACAATAAACTGGAAAATTCTGAAAGAGATGGGAATACCAGACCACCTAACCTGCCTCTTGAGAAATCTATATGCAGGTCAGGAAGCAACAGTTAGAACTGGACATGGAACAACAGACTGGTTCCAAATAGGAAAAGGAGTACGTCAAGGTTGTATACTGTCACTCTGTTTATTTGACTTATATGCAGAGTACATCATGTGTAGAAGGGAGCCCAGAAGAGGTTTGCCCTAAGTGTGGATCACAATAAACTGGAAAATTCTGAAAGAGATGGGAATACCAGACCACCTAACCTGCCTCTTGAGAAATCTATATGCAGGTCAGGAAGCAACAGTTAGAACTGGACATGGAACAACAGACTGGTTCCAAATAGGAAAAGGAGTACGTCAAGGTTGTATACTGTCACTCTGTTTATTTGACTTATATGCAGAGTACATCATGAGAAATGCTGGACTAGAAGAAACACAAGCTGGAATCAAGATTGCTGGGAGAAATATCAATAACCTCAGATATGCAGATGACACCACCTTTATGGCAGAAAGTGAAGAAGAACTAAAGAGCCTCTTGATGAAAGTGAAAGAGGACAGCGAAAAAGTTGGTTTAAAGCTCAACATACAGAAAACAAAGATCATGGCATCTGGTCCCATCACTTCATGGAAAATAAATGGGGAAACAGTGGAAACAGTGTCAGACTTTAATTTGGGGGGCTCCAAAATCACTGCAGATGGTGACTGCAGCCATGAAATTAAAAGACTCTTACTCCTTGGAAGAAAAGTTATGACCAACCTAGATAGCATATTCAAAAGGAGAGACATTACTTTGCTGACTAAGGTCTGTCTAGTCAAGGCTATGGTTTTTCCTGTGGTCGTGTATGGATGTGAGAGTTGGACTGTGAAGAAGGCTGAGCGCCAGAGAATTGATGTTTTTGAACTGTGGTGTTGGAGAAGACTCTTGAGAGTCCCTTGGACTGCAAGGAGATCCAACCAGTCCATTCTGAAGATCATCCCTGGGATTTTTTTGGAAGGAATGATGCTAAAGCTGAAACTCCAGTACTTTGGCCACCTCATGTGAAGAGTTGACTCATTGGAAAAGACCCTGATGCTGGGATGGATTGGGGGCAGGAGGAGAAGGGATGACCGAGGATGAGATGGCTGGATGGCATCACGGACGCGATGGACGTGAGTCTGAGTGAACTCCGGGAGATAGCGATGGACAGGGAGGCCTGGGGTGCTGCGATTCATAGGGTCTCGAAGAGTCGGACATGACTGAGTGACTGAACTGAACTGATTCATGCAAATGCCATACACATCACAGGAAAATGAGAAAGAAAATTTTACCTGTAATTTTTTTGAAAGACCAACATTGGGCATATCATTTATTCTTAAATCAGGATGGAGGAAAGGAAAAGACAGAGATGCAAACAGCTGAATGTGGCTCTGTAGATGGATTGGTGGCCCCGAAATTTGAGAAGTGAAATTTGAAGAAAAGGAGTAAATTTTATTCCTCTTTTAATTGATCAATGATTATTTATAGGCATCTACTTTGTGCCAACAATTTTGCCAGGTTCTGGCAAAAAAGAGATAAGTTAGGATCCTGGTTCTCAATAATACATAATCCGCTTAGTAAAATAGCATATAACTAATGATAAAGAAATGTGAAACTTATTGTAGTAGTGGTAAGTATGTGCATTTCCAGTGAGAACCTTAAGATTCACTTTGACTGGGCCAGTTAAGGACACAAGTCCACTACTCACCCAATCCATACAGTCAGGGAAATGGAACATTCTGATTGGTTTACCCTAGGTTGCATTTCCCCTGGAATTTGGAACAGAGTTAACTTACTGGAACCATGTGGAAATTACTGTCAGAAGTTAAGGGACAGGGAAATGGACTCTGGAAAGGCAACTCCAAGTAACCATTTTAGAGATCAAGAAGATCTGGGCTTTGGACAGATAAGCAGACTCCAGAGGAGTGCCTCCTCCTATCTGGTCAGGACTCTTTGGATATGTTGTGTTAGTTAGTAACAAACTAATGCCCAAATCTCAGCAGCTTCAACAACAACAATGACCACCACCACCACCCATTTCTTGTTCACATTAGGTCTGTATTGCCTGGAGAACCCCAGGGACAGAGGAGCCAATGGGCTGCCGTCTATGGGTTCCCACAGAGTCGGACACGACTGAAGCGACTTAGCAGCAGCAGCAGGTTAGCAAAGGGGCTGTGCTCATGTAGTTACTCAGGCACCTAGGATGATAGATGCTCCATCATGACATATGGTTCTGATCTTGGAGATGGCAGTGAGCAGTGCTGAAGAAAGATCTTCGTTTCCAGCCTAGGAATTGAATCTGGGTAGCTTGGATGAAGGGCTTCCCAAGGTGGCGCCAGGGATAACCCGGCTGCCAATGCAGCAAACGAGTAAGAGACGTGGGTTTGATTCCTAGGTCAGGAAGACCCCTGGAGGAGGGCATGGCAGCCCCCTCCAGTATTCTCACCTGGAGGATCGCATGGACAGAGGAGTCTGGCGGGCTGTAGTCCATTGCGTCACAAAGAGTTGGACATGACTGAAACACGACTTAGCACACGTGCATGTACAACCTGAATGAAAACCGGGAGTCCTAGCTGCTAGACCACCAGGGGCTAGAAGCTAAAAGCAAAGCTTCCCTGGCTCTTACCCTCATTGAAAACAAGAATGTTTCAGGGAGGCAAAACTTGTAAAAGCAGATACAAAGTTTATTGTTAGAGACACAACACATTAAGTGGGATAGCCACAGAGAAACCATTTTACTTAAGACTGAAACAAGGCAGAAATACACACTCAGAGACAAAGGGTATAGGCATCCCCCATAACGAGGAGGAGTATAGTAAAGGGATGATTTAAATCATATAGGACAGTACTTCTGGGACTTGTTTTGAAAGTGAAAGTGAAGTCCCTCAGTCGTGTCAGGCTCTTTGCTACCCTTTGCGATCCTATGGACTGTAGCCTACCAGGCTTCTCAGTCCATGGGATTTTCCAGGCAACAGTACTGGAGTGGGTTGTCATTGCATTCTCCAGGGGATCTTCCTGACCCAGGGATCAAACTCGGGTCTCCCGCATTGTAGGTAGATGCTTTACTCTCTGAGCCACCAGGAACTTGCTTTACATTTGGCCAATTACCGTTTCTTTTTTACACCTGACCTGTTCTAGGACACTTCCCAACCTGTGTGCACATCTTTTTACTAAGATGGATTCCATAGCAGAGGCCTTGCAAGTGGGTGCATGGCCGTACTTATTATGGGGTGGTACCCCCTCACTTTTTGACCCCCAAGGAGGCTTCCTGTGTAGGTACAGACAGGAAAGTTGTCCTTGACTTCAGGAGTGGTCACCGTATCTCTTTACTTCAGCAGAGCTCAGTTTCTGCCACTAGTTTTGACTTTGGAGTGTCTGGGTAAGAGCAAGGCTTCAGTTTTATCCCATTTGACAAACCCCAGCTGTGCAGCCCAGGGACTATCTATCTGCTACGAGAGCCTGGCTATGCGCAGCCCTTAGCGTGGCTTTTGGGGCTGCTGCTGCTGCTAAGTCACTTCAGTCGTCTGACTCTGTGTGACCCCCTAGACGGCAGCCCATCAGGCTCCCCCATCCCTGAGATTCTCCACGCAGGAGTACTGGAGTGGGTTCCCATTTCCTTCTCCAGTGCATGAGAATGAAAAGTGAAAGTGAAGTCTCACAGTCGTGTCCGACCCTCAGCGACCCCATGGACTGCCGCCCACCAGGCTCCTCCGTCCATGGGATTTTCCAGGCAGGAGTACTGGAGAGGGGTGCCATTGGCTTCTCTGGACCCTCCCATTAACCTGAACCCCGTTTACTAGGCAGTGGTTGCCACAGGACTGTTAGCGACCAACTGTCAGTGAGTGACCATTAGCGGTCCTGCTCAGCCATTGGTTGGTGCTGCAGTGGGCCCCTCCCCCAAGCAACTGTCAGTGAGTGACCGTTAGTGGTCCTGCTTAGCCACTGGTCAATCTGTAGTGTGCCCCTCCCTCAAGCAACTAACTGTCAACAAGCAACTAACTGTCAACAATCAACTGTTACTGGGACCACTGAGTCAATAGTCCTCAGAGTGATGGTCCTCAGGCAGAGAGTGAGGTCAGAGGCAAATCCTGGCCTTTTCTGTGGGCCCTCCAGCTTACCTGGCTTCAGGCTGGTGGGTGAGCTGGGGTGGTGGGGGTGGCAAGGCACAGGGAACAGGCTGGGAGTTGTGTCCTTCATGGCTCCAGATTACTTACCAAGGCCCCACAGCCCTTGAGTTGGTGAATCTGTCTCCCATTGCCACCTCTGCGATTTAATGGCGGTGGCAGTCTCCCTGGGTTGCAGTCTTCTGGACCTGGCCCTTGCCGTTTGGGTGGCTGAGGAGCCTGAGGGTCAGTTGGGTCCCGGGCGCCTGGCTCCCTCAGCAGCAACAGCTGGGCAGAGTCTGAGAACATGGCCTTAGGGAGCTGTCAGCTGAGATCTGCCTCAGGGAATAATCTTACTTGGTGAAGGTTTACAGAAACATCATTACCTGACCATGACCTGACCTCAAGAACAGAGGTTCTGACACCAAGAAGTTTGCAACAACTACCCACGCCCCCCTTCACCTTTCCTAGAAAGGGCTTTGCTGAAAGCTTTGCGGGAATTTGGGGTTTTTATGGCATGAACCACCCATCTCATTGCATGGCATTGCTATAAACGTTTCTCTTTTCCTTCTCCAACATTTTGGTATTGTTTGGCCTCACTGTATGTCAGACATACAGACTTGTGTGTCAGTAACACTACCTCACTTCCATGATCACAGAGGCAGGGAAAAGAGAACTTAGCTCTCCAAATGGCTGCCTGGAGGTGACACGTTTCATGTTGTATTCTTATTTCATTGGCCACACAAGTCACATGGCTATTCATGAGTTCAACAGGGCAGGATAATTTACTCTTTTGTGAGGGAACATCACTGGATTTTTGTGATCAATGAAACATTCTATCATACTCATGAGATTCCAACACAGAAGTGAGTCTATGAAACTGTTTCATCTTGAGATTTTTTTTTAAAGCTTTTATTCCTTCAGTTAGGTATAGTCCTAATGTATGAACTGCTTTTCAGAAATCTGAACAAAAATCCCATATGTTGTCCCTTAACTAGGGTATGGATCTTAACTTTCCATTGCCTGTGAGGCCTCTACATGCACTTCTTCCTTACTTTGATCCCTTAACTTGATAGATTGTTCTTATTTAGGACATAGCCCTGGGGGAATACTCTTTGCTTCTGGCTCTCTGTCCTGATGGTGATGGAAGAGAAGAATTTGCCAGATCAGTGGCCACTGATATCCTGTGCCTGAGGTCTTGTTAATCTGCTTTAATGAAGATGCTGCTGCTGCTGCTGAGTTGCTTCAGTTGTGTCCGACTCTGTGCGACCCCATAGGGAGCCCCACCAGGCTCCCCGTCCCTGGGATTCTCCAGGCAAGAACACTGGAGTGGGTTGCTATTTTCTTCTCCAATGCATGAAAGTGAAAAGTGAAAGTGAAGTTGCTCAGTTGTGTCCGACTCTTCACGACCCCATGGACTGCAGCCTACCAGGCTCCTCCGCCCATGGGATTTTCCAGTCAAGAGTACTAAAGTGGAGTGCCATTGCCTTCTCCAATGAAGCTGCAACTAAAGCTTCAACTTGGTTGAATTTGCCGTAGTCAGCCGCCAACCTCCCAGATTGTTCTGGTTTTTTCGGGGGTAAAAACAGGAATATGATGGGGACTGTCAGCTCTTAGGTCTTCAAGAGATGCACTCATCTCTGCTATTCCCCTCTGAGCATGTGATACTGTTTATGATTCATCATCCTACTTGGAGGCTGGGGAAGCAAATTTAAGTTTTACTGTTGGCTTTCTGCAATATGATAGCTTTAACCCACAGGCTGAAGAATTGTAAGGGAACAGTTCTGCCTTGTCACTTGACCTCCTTGTAGGCATCCAAATAAGACATGTAGGCAAGGGCTGGCTTGGAGTGCAGCTAATCTGAGTCTTGGAAATACACCTCGTGATCCTCCTGTAACAGAGGGGATGAAAACCGTCTCCCACTGGTTTCCCTGTCTCCTCTGGGAGGCTGTCTGATGAAGTACAGCACTTTCTGCCATCCTCCTTACCCCTACTCCCCACTAGGGAGCTAAACAGTGTAACTAACCTCCTAAGCAACAGGATGTCCCATAAGTCACACTGCAGTCATTTGATCCCTTTTGTTTCAGTGTTGTCTTTTTTTGGTATGAAGGGCAAGGATCAAGGTGGGCTGACACCTTTGGCTATTCTTTTTACTGTGTAAATGAGTAGCAGACTGTTTAAATCTAAAAGTGGTTGTTATATCTTGACTGATCAAATCTGTCAGGGTTTGACCTTGGCCTTGCTTGTTTTGTGTGTTCCTGTCTTGCCAGGAACCAATGTGGGGTTTGCCAACTACCAAATGTGTTCATTCCAAACTGCATTTAGAGACCAGGAAAATGACTATGAGACCCATGGATCCACTATAGGTATTGCTGTTAAGAGGTTTGAAGCATCGCTGTGATTTCTAATCTTTTGTATGTGATTTTTTTTTCTTTGGAAAAAAGAAGTTTCCAAGTAAGTTACCACTAATCCTTTTCTTTGTTTCTAACCCTTTGAAATTTCACAATGTGTACCAACCTATGGGTCTAAATTCAACACTGTGCTGGACACTCAGCAGGCATTTCAACCTGGAAACTCACTTAATTCTAGGGCATTTTCTTAAAAATTTCTTCAATGATTTTCTCCCTTTAATTCCTCTCTGCTTTCTTGCTTCAGTTCTTATTATTCAAATACTAGCCTTTCCAAACTGGTCATCTTATTTCCTTATCATTTCTCTTCATTCTTTATCTCCTTGCCTCTTTAAACTGCCTTTGGGGAGATTTCTTCAGCTTTATCTTCTAATCTTTCAAGTGAGATTTTCTCATTTCTGCGGTCATATGTTATCATTTCCCATACACCATTTTGTTCTCTGAATTGTGTTTTAAAAGAATAGAATTCTAATCTTTTTTCACGAATGAAATATCTTTCTGAGCAAATCAATAAGGTGATTTTGGGGGGTAAGATTTAAAGTATTCTCTCTGAATAGCCCATGTCTTACCAGTTGTTTTTTGTTTGCTTTTGGTCTCTTTCATGTTAGAGACACATGTCAGCTGTCTGGTGAATCCTTATTTATTTATGCTGTGCTAAGTCAGCATAAATAAATTTATATTTATTTATATTTCCTGTATATTGTGATGTTAAGACTCATTCATTCACTTGTTTGTTTATGGGTGATTCTTTGATTGTCAGCTCATGTTAAAAGTGGGCACTAAAAAACTAATTAGAAGCTCTGAGCATTTGACTGGAGTTTGCCAATTTTAGGTTTTACCCGGTGATGATCTGGTTGGGCCATATGATGGGCAGCCTTAGGTGTCTATATCTTTCATTCTTTCCCTTTGACTCGTCAGATTGTTCAGAGTAAAGTGCTTCTAATCTCCTGCCTGAAGGTAAAGGGCTTCTAGTGTTCTAGGAGTGTTCGGCATTCTACATGCATGTGGTCAGCAAATTTTAGTTCTAGTAGAGTACCTAGGTTCTAAGTTCAAGGACCCACTCTTTTACCCTCTCCAGAGAACACATCATGTCAGGGTAGAAGAGGACTCTTGACAAAACAGTGAAGTAGGGAGGGATGTAGAGATCAGACTTTTCATGTGGTTTCCCAGTTTTCTCCTCCCCACTTCTATGTGCAGAGGTAGTTGGTGCTGCTTATCCTGAGTATTCTGAGGTTTCTATGGTATAAATTAGGTTGATTCTCAGCTTTTTCTGACTACTGCCTTAGGATTCAGCTTTTCATATCTGCAAAATTGGTTAGCACTGGTCTGTCTGCTCTCCAGCTTCTCGAATTTTGGGGGTATTCTCCCCCTTTCTGTTCTCCCATCTGTTTGATTTTAGTTTCTGTAGGACTAGGGACAGAAGTAAGACTGGATCTGCCATCCTAACACAAAAGTCATTTTTCATATTTTATTTTATAATGTTAGTGCAGGTAAGGGGCTTCTCAGATGGTGCTAGTGGTAAAGAACCTGCCTGCTAATGCAGGAGATATAAGAGATTCAGGTTGGATCCCTGGTTTGGGAAGATCCTCTAGAGATAGGTATGGCAATCTGCTACCGTATTCTTGCCTGAAAAATCCTATGGACAGAGGAGCCTGGCAGTCTATGGTCTACAGGGTCACAGAGAGTTGGGCACGACTGAAACAACTTAGCACATACACATGTGGTGCCTAAAAGACACTTAGCTCATGGCTAATGCTCATCCATCTGTTCAACAAATAAGCACCAACTATGTGAAAGGCATTAGTCTGGGCATTTGAGATACATCAGGGAACAAAGTAAGATAAAGCTACCAGCTCTTGTAGATCTTACTTTTTAGAGGTGTGGAGGTAGACAATAAAAAAGATTATAATGAGTAAATTCTAAAACATGTTAGACAGTGATAATTAGAAAGAAAAAAAAGTAGAGCAAGATAAGGGAATGGGGAGTGCTCAGTGGCAGGAGCATGGGGTGAGCTGCAATATTAAACATGATCAGGGTAGGCTTCATTGAGAAGGTGACATTTCACAATTAAAGACAGAGACGAGGCCAGGAACATATCTGGGGAAGAAGCATTACAGGGAAGGGAACAGCCAATGGGATTTAAGGTGAGAGGAACAATGCAAATATTCTATACAACAAAGTAATGTCTTCGGGGCCTCTGAAGTGTGAGCTTAAATGACTCAGATTTGCTATGCAATTTTTTTCACAAAATTTTTTTCAAATTTTGATTAAGAAATCACATAATATAAAATTTACGCTCTTAACTTTTTGAAAGGTACTATTTAGCTTTGTTAACTGTATTCACAATGTTATAGAATAGATCTGTAGAACTTTTTCATCTTGTAAAACTGAAACTGTTTACTCATCAAAGAACAACTCACCATTTCCCCCCTCCTCAGTTCCCTGGAAACTATCATGTTAGTTTCTGTCTTCATGGTTTAACTGCTTTAGGTATTTCATATAAATGGAATAATAAAATATTTGTCTTTTTGTGAATTGCCAAGATTTTTGAGTTCTTCAGTTCGGTTCAGTTGCTCAGTCATGTCTGACTCTTTGCAACTCCGTGGACTGCAGCATGCCAGGCTTTCCCCTCCATCATCAACTCCCGGAGCTTGCTCAAACTCATGTCCATTGAGTCAGTGATGCCATTCAACAATCTCATCCTCTGTTGTCCCCTTCTGCCTTCAGTCTTTCCCAGCATCAGCTTCTTTTCCAATGAGTCAGTTCTTTGCATCAGGTGGCCAGCGTATTGGAACTTCAGCATCAGTCCTTTCAATGAGTATTCAGGACCAATTTCCTTTAAGATTGACTGATTTGGTCTCTTTGCAGGCTCAAGAGTCTTCTCCAACACCGCAGTTCTGGCTTCATTGAGAAGGTGACATTTCACAATTTAAAGACAGAGACGAGGCCAGGAACATATCTGGGGAAGAAGCATTACAGGGAAGGGAACAGCCAATGGGATTTAAGGTGAGAGGAACAATGCAAATATTCTATACAACAAAGTAATGTCTTCGGGGCCTCTGAAGTGTGAGCTTAAATGACTCAGATTTGCTATGCAATTTTTTTCACAAAATTTTTTTCAAATTTTGATTAAGAAATCACATAATATAAAATTTACGCTCTTAACTTTTTGAAAGGTACTATTTAGCTTTGTTAACTGTATTCACAATGTTATAGAATAGATCTGTAGAACTTTTTCATCTTGTAAAACTGAAACTGTTTACTCATCAAAGAACAACTCACCATTTCCCCCCTCCTCAGTTCCCTGGAAACTATCATGTTAGTTTCTGTCTTCATGGTTTAACTGCTTTAGGTATTTCATATAAATGGAATAATAAAATATTTGTCTTTTTGTGAATTGCCAAGATTTTTGAGTTCTTCAGTTCGGTTCAGTTGCTCAGTCATGTCTGACTCTTTGCAACTCCGTGGACTGCAGCATGCCAGGCTTTCCCCTCCATCATCAACTCCCGGAGCTTGCTCAAACTCATGTCCATTGAGTCAGTGATGCCATTCAACAATCTCATCCTCTGTTGTCCCCTTCTGCCTTCAGTCTTTCCCAGCATCAGCTTCTTTTCCAATGAGTCAGTTCTTTGCATCAGGTGGCCAGCGTATTGGAACTTCAGCATCAGTCCTTTCAATGAGTATTCAGGACCAATTTCCTTTAAGATTGACTGATTTGGTCTCTTTGCAGGCTCAAGAGTCTTCTCCAACACCGCAGTTCAAAAGCATTGATTCTTTGGTGCTCAGTTTTCTTTATGGTCCAACTCTCGAATCCATATGTGACTACTGGAAAAAATCATAGCTTTGACTATATGGACCTTTGTTGGCAAAGTAATGTCTGTTTTTTAATATGCTGTCTAGGTTGGTCATAGCTTTTCTTCCAAGGAGCAAGCATCTTTTAATTTCATGGCTGCATTCACCATCTGTGTTTCTCTCTAAATAAATCTGTTTCTTTCCTATCACTTTGTCTCTCACTGCATTCTTTCAGCGAGGAGGCATTTAGAACCCGAGCTTCATTAAGTCCTGAGACCAGCTGTGAGATCTCAGTTTAAAAAAAACAATGGGTTCAAGTCCCAGGCTGGGTTTAGGCCAGGTTTGAGTCCCCTCACAAGGGTTCAAGTTGCAAATCTGAGTTGCATGGTTTCAGCGCTTTGTTACAGCAGCCTTAGCTAACTAATATACTTGGAAAATTGTTAGAAATGTAAAGGCTCTGGCTTAATTTCAGAACTACTAATGTCAGAAATTCTGAGGGTGGAACTCAGCACTCTGTATTTTCAAAAGCCCTTTGGATGATTCTGATGAGCACTCAAGTTTGGATGGGGCCAGTCTAGTTATTTAGGATGTAGGAACCTGACTAATCTAGGTTCAGATCCCAAATCTACCACTTATTAGTTGTGTGATTTGGGGTACTTTAAAAAACTCTGTGTTTCAATCGCTTCATGTATAAAATGAAGATATTCCTAGTCCTTATCTCTAAGGTTGCAATAAGCGATAAATGAGTCCATCCAGATGGAATTTAAAACAATTCCTGGTGCATAGTTAGTGCTCAACAAGTGTGAACCATTATTGTAGTGGACACTGTGTAGATGTTGAGTTTAAATCTTGTTTTAAACGGCTGAGTTTTAAAGTAGCGAAGCTCATTGGAATTATTGCAGTGAGGGCCTGGGGACTTGAGGAAAGTTGAAAGCTCCCACTCCTAGTTTGGCTGCTTGAAACGCTTTGCCCCCACTTCCTGGTTTATGTTTGTGATGTGAAAAGTGTAGATGGTGCCAAGTTCTTTGGAGTTTATGCAAATAACACACAGCACACATTGTTCTGTTGCTCTTCATCCTCTGTGAAGGCCCATTGTCATCAGCTTTATATCCTGTTCCCATGAGAACTTTACCTTTTCTCTTCTTTACATTCTGTCCTTGATGGATTGTCTTGTTTCTCACTTGCACAACTTATTCTCTTTCCCTGACGGCCCATTCAAAACTACCTTCTATTAAAAAAAAAAAAAGTTTTCCATTGAGGCACCTATATACTCATTTCCCTTGTTTTTCATCTGCTTTCTAGCTGAGACGATTCCAATTGTTTTACAGTGTGCAGCTGCCGCTAGATACTAATGATATTTTCTCTGGGTTAGTTGCATTTCCCAGGCTTGTTTCTGTGTATTTGATTGTTTTCTGTATTTTATGTGAGTTGTAAACACACTGGGTAGAAACAACTCAATAAATGACAAACAGTAAAATGAATAATAAAAAGTTATAGTCTCATAAAAGGAGAATGAGTGGGGATCCTTTCCCAAATAGAAGTAAGCTGAGGATATCAGTATGTTATGAAAATGCTGGCAAGCTGCTACTTTGTCTTAAAATATTCTTTCAGTCTCAAACTTGTTTTTGTAATCTTCCCTTGCAATACACAATTCACTTTCCCTCCTATTTACCTTCTTAATCACTCTAGCAAACATAGCCATTCATATAACATCCAGGCCCCAAATCTTGGTGTCATTTCTTATTGCTTTCTCTTCTCCCCAACATCGAAAAATCTACCCAAATCTATCTGCTCTTGACTTTTTCACATTATCCATCTATAACTTATCTCAAAGACCAGGCTTTGTACAATCATAGGGACATAGAGAGTTCAGGGTAAATAATAATTCATTTGGTTGGATTATGTCCAATCTTATTTTGTGATTCCATGTTTGAATATAGTCATATCCAGAAATACTACAAAAGGACTCAAACTCCCTCCCTGCAATAAATTTAAATATAAAATAAGAAGCAAATGCAAAGTATATCATACTTTTGAAAGAACTGTACATGAGGTTGGAAGTGGGGAAACTATCAAATTCTCCGTGATAGCAACTATGGGGATCTCACGTGCCTCTCGATGTTTGACTGTTCTTATTCATTATTCAGGTGCCCTTCTGTGTTTTCTGCTTTGTTCACTTTAACAGAATACAGTTTTTCACTGTGAGTTCACTGCTGCCACCATGCAGGGAGCATGTGAATTTTTATCATCTATCTCGTCTTGAAGGAAAAGTGTTTTACTTTGAGAAATGTTCTTAATTGATAATTATGTTCTCTAGTCTAATGTCCTTTTAAAAAAATTATGTTTAATTGAAGGATAATTACTTTATAATGTTGTGTTGGTTTCTGCATTTCAACAATGTGGATCAGTCATAAGTATACATATATCCTGGAGATGGGCATGGCAATCCACTCCAGTATTCTTGCTTGGAGAATCCCCTGGACAGAGGAGCCTGATGGGCGGTAGTCCATGGGGTCACAAACAGTCGGACATGACTGAGCAGCTAACGCTACATACATATATCCTCTCCCTCTTGAACCTTCCTCCCACCATCCCACCCCATCGCATTCCTCTAGGTCATCAGAGAGCTCCAGGCTGAGCTCCCTGTACCATACAGTAACTTCCCACTAGCTATCTATTAATTACTTTACATGTGGTAATATATATGTTTCAGTGCTACTCTCTCAATCGGCCCACCCTCTCTTTCCTCTGTGTCCACAAGTCCATTCTCTCCATCAGCCTAATGTCCTTTATCTACTATTATTAATGATTCTAAATATGACTTTTAGATCCCAAGGAACTATTTTCTGTATTCTGAAGAATAACTTTAAGTCACTTATAAACAAGTCATGCTAAATTAAAACACTTAATTCCATTTATTTCTCTTTTCAATGATCCAAACTCAGACTGGTCTTCCTAATTGAGTCACTCAGTCCAAAAGTTGTTAAGAAAATCTAGTTCCTATTCTGTGAGCTAGGGATGTTTTTGAGGATGTCAGGAAAAAAGATCTCCTATCCCATATGTTCTTTTGCAGTGTGACTGTGGTATTCCCTTATACATAAGTAGAGGTTATTTTCATACTTGTGAATCTAAGCTGGCCAATGATTTATTCTGATCAATAGGATACAGCAAAACAAATGAGCCTTGCAACTTTCAAGGCTGAGTCTTAAGAAATCCGCAGCTTCTACTTTCATGTTTTGGAGTGACCTTTCTTGGATCCAGTTGCCATGCTCTGAGCTGTGAGGAAGCCCAAGAAGCGTGCTCATAGAGGAAAATGAAAGACATTGATCAGCAACCGTTGCTGAGCTCCCAGTTGGGACGTGAATGAGGTCATTTTGGACATTCTGGCCATCTTAGGACCCTAACCAACACTCTGAACTAGAACTGCCTGATCAACTCATAGAAAAATGGTAAATAATAAGTTGGTGCTGTCAAAACCATTATGTTTTCAGGTGGTTTATAATGCAGTAAAGGGCTTCCCAGGTGGTGCTGGTGGTAAAGAACCTGCCTGCCAATGCAAGAAACATAAGGGTTACATCCCTGGGTTGGGAAGATCCCCTGGAGAAGGGCATGGCAACCTACTCTAGTATTCTTGCTTGGAGAATCCCTGGACAAAGGAGCCTGGCGGGCTACAGTCTAATAGCTAACTGGACTGCCGGGGCTCTACTCACCTTGTTTTGAGGTCTTGCATCAAGTTCACCTGCTTACCTCACCACCCCCAGACTTCTGGACAAGTGTAACTTACTTTCTGAGACTTCACAATATCCTTTTGGCTCTATGGACTAAATAGTTCACCCTTCTTTGTTTATGAAAATGGCCAAATGATAAACCAAAGTAGTCATAACAATTTTTGAATACTTATCATGTGTCAGACACTGTTTTAAATGTAATATATTTATTAATATATTTAACCCCCTGAACAACTTTGAGCTAGATGCTATTATCTCCATTTTACAGATGGGAAAACCAAGGCACAGAGGAGTGAAGTAACTTGTGTGAAGTCCAATAGCAAGTGAAGGAATCACCAGCCACGAACTGCTTCCCACAAAAAACGCCTCATGCTCATCAGGTTATCCCTAAAGTGACTTAGGCGAGTGAAATTTCTTTGAAATCTACTTGATCTTCACACTTTAAGTTCTTTCAGGCTTTGACTGCTTCACTTATTTTTATTAATACTAGGCTCTGGACTGTGTCTCATGCTGCCACTTACATTTAGAAAAACATAATGTTAGAGGAGTCTAAATGCTTGACTATTTCTACATTCACAGTGGGTAGTATGGAGTGTTTGCTCAGTTTTCACAGGTTTCTCATCCCCATGTGGCCACCAGAGAGGGCAGCAGAGTGACAGGCAGGCAGCCACCTGGAGAAGCGGGTAGAGAAACAGAGCTGGCGGGAGGACCAAGGCAGTGCCGCTGTGGGCTAGGCAGGGAGACCCAGGCGAGAGTGCAGCACAGAGTCCCTCATCATTCATCAGAGTGGAGGGGACAGCTGCTGCTTCTCCTAACAGAAGCCAGGGGCAGCCAGAGATGCCAGCCATACTCAAAGTGGGAGTAGCCTCTTGTTTCTTATGCAATTGCAGCCTTAGCATGAGCTCCCAGGGCCACCTTCCAAACTGGATGACTGCCTTCAGGTCCCTCTTAGGCAGACATTCTAGAGATGTTACTGTGAAGACAGGGTGTGATTTTGCTTCAAGTAGCTTTAGAGTCCTTCTCCTCCCTATCTGCCTGATAACTGCCTCAAGAATTCTGGGGGATATAAAAAAAGCTAATTATAAAATTGGATAGATTTGCATTCTCATGTGTATTTAGAGCAAGGTCTTTGGAGACAGTTCTGGGGTCAGAGTCCTGTCTCTGCTGCTTAATTGCCTAACTGTGTGGCTTTGGAAAAATTGCTTTCTTCTCTGAACACCAATGTCCTTAGGTATAGAAAGGGTTAGTGGTATTTACCTTGTGTGGTTGTTGTGAGGACTAAATAAATTCTATAGGCAAACTTCTTGGTTTCACGTAAACTAAGCTACAATCAGGGTACCTATTATTTCTATACACAGTATATATGGACATCTAGATAACCATGAATTACCATGCTGCATTAGAGTGTAAGATGCAAAGGTTGGAGCTGGTGTTTCATGCTCAACTATACAATGTTTGTTCAGGAAAAAAGACAACTGTCACAACTACTTTAAAAAAGTACGATCTTTTTTGACGCTTTCATTTTAATGTCATCCCCTAAAGGCTTTGGAGATATGTGTTATGAAACTGACTTCTATAAGTTTAAAAAGTATCTCAGTCTCAATCACATGTTCTTAATCTGAGGGTTCCTGGTCTCCAAGAGTCCCTGACCTCTTTGAAATGGTATGCGACACTTGTGTGTCTACATATACGTGCAATTTGGGTGGGGGGAAATGGTTTATAGTTAGCAACAGACACTCAGAAGGGTCCGTGCTTAGACAAAAGACTAAAATACCCTAGTACAGAAACAATCGCTTAAATCTTCTACTGAAAGTAACTTGGAGGCCTTCCCTGACTTAAGACAAAGCGAACACTGCTCTGGAAAGCAGTGGAAATGAATCCTGTCTTTAAGCGGTCTTTTTTCCCCAGTGTATCCCTAACAGAGTGGGAGGCTGGCTGTTCCTGCTGGCTCAGGTAATGCTGTAAAGACAGGACCTTGTGGATGAAGAGGTGTTGCCTTCCCTAATTACCACCGACAAGACCAAAGCCTAACCTCAGCTGCACCTTCTGTCTCTGAGAAGTCATTGATGGAGCAGATCAATAATGAGGATTTGCTACCTGAAACATAATTCTCAGGATGACAAATATCTAAATTATATCTCTAGACACATACCTGAGGCAGAGCCCTAAAGGCTGATGGCCTCAAGGAGTGTGTGTGGTGTTCTTCATTCAGTGGGGCTTATTAAATGAGGCTGATATCACTTAGAATCTTGGAAGGGGCAGGTGTCCAAGGGGCCCTTTTGGCTTCTGCAGTGGGGACTGGCAGCTCAAGCACTGGGGTCTGTAATTTATGCCTCCGGCACAGGATACACACAAAGCAGAGATGGTCACATCAGCATTTAGGGATTTAAGGCTAGTTTCTGTTAGCCACAGACCCCTATCTCCCAAATTATAAGGATAATTCAGCTAATTAATAACGTTTTTTAAAATATGGAAAGTTTTAACATTTCACTACTAAGTTTAATGTTTTCTAGTTTCTTGTAATATATACTCATTAAAAAATTATTGGAGTATAATTGATTTACAATGTTAGTTTTGAGTGTACAGAAAGCAATTCAGTTATATATATATGTACATACATATGCATACATATTAAAACTAAATATATATATATTCAGATTCTTTCTATTATAGGTTATTATAAGATACTGAGTACAGTTCCCTGTTTGTACCTTATTTTTAAATAGCATGTTCATTGGTGCATAAAGTAAATGAAAGTACAGTCCTCAGGGGAGAGGATTTAAAGTGATTTATTAATAAGATTTCAATGGATGATGACTAATTTTGCAGTTATTATTACATCCCTTTAATTAACAGATAATCCATGAATTATGGAATATGCAATAGACTATGTTAGGGAAGCATTTTTTGGTCTTGTAAATAAATTGAGATGAATGGTGGGTGCACCTGTTCCTAGAGTGTCCAGGGAATATGTGAAACTCTGGCACAGGATGAACGTCTGTTGGTGTCAGTGTGACAATAATAAAACAAAGCTGGCACTGAGGTCAGGAAGTCTTTGGTGGGCGGGAAGCTACCGTCTGCAAATAGAGCCCAGCACGGCTGTGTGTTCTGATGCCCATCAACCAGGAAAGGGAATCTAAGGTTTCCAAATGATTTTCCCTCTTCACAAAGCTGTTATGAAATAAAATACAAATCCTTCCTGAATGTTTCTAGCTTTCCTTCCTTTAGGAAGTTTTTGGTCAATGGGAAACAAAGTCGTATTCAAAGGATTAAAGCCATAGTCATTCTATTGTTTACAGCTTCAATAATGTGGCTTTTCCTTCCATGCACAAAATTTTCAATTCACAAATCATCTAAAAAACAGGAAATTTGGGGGAAACACGTGCTTATGATAACAAACAAGGGATCTATCGTGCGGTATAGCAGTTTACGCAGAGGCATCTGATTTTTAGATTTTGTTTTTTTAACTGTGCTGTGTACTCTGGATGCATTCTAGGAAGATTATTCCTTAAAAGAAAAAGCCATATGGTTTATAACATAAAACGACTCAGTTCCCACCCCTGCCTCTAGAGCGGGGAGTGGTGATGAGGAGGGGAGGCAGATTCTGTCTGTTACTTCCAAGGCTACAAAGCAGGCAGCACCATAGAGGCAACAGGCATCTTCCATACCCCTTTTCCCTGCTCTCCTTAGTCAGCTGCTTCCCCTCTCAATCTAGCCAAGTCCTGGGTCTTTTTCAAGGGGATGGAGGGAGAACGTTGGCAACATCAATCAGCAAGGATGAAGAGAAAGCACGAGAGAGGCAATGGTAGGCAGCTCTGAGCTCTGGCCGTGGGCAGTAATCCCAAGGAGCCACAGAGGTGGTGGCAACGGTTTCATCTTGGGAGCGGGGGAAAGCAGGGCTGGTGGGGGCCTGGGGCAGAGCACCAGCACTCAGCTGTGAGCAGAAAAACTTGTTCTGTAAAATCCGTTAAAGTTGCTTCTATATAAACTACAAAAGGAATTCTTATTTTATCTAGATTATTTTGATGACAATCTTTTAACTTTTAAATCTATGTGCTAAACGGAACGTAATAAATAGATTCTTTTGAATAATATTTAACATCTGGAATTCCCCAACATCATGATTTATCCTCAGTCTTCCATCTTCTACCATTCCTTTTAACTTTCATCTGTATTTTCAAGGAAAATATCACTTCTCTCTCAATGAAGAATAACAGAACATTCTCTCTTTACTTTGTAATATTTTCTATACTCTTGCTATGCAAAGTGTGGTCTAGATATCAGTTGCAGTAGCAGCAGCAGCTCAGTTGGTAGAAATGCCTCAGGCTCTATTCTATGATGACTGAATCAGACTCTACATTTAAGGGGATCTCCAGTGATTGGCATGCAAATTAAAATTTGGGAAGGGCTAGACTATATCGTCCAGTTCTTTGTGACTCCATGAACTGTAGCTCTCCAGCCTCCTCTGTCCATGGAATTCTCCAGGCAAGAATACTGGAATGGGTTGTCCTTCTTTTCTCCAGGGGATCTTTCCAACCCGTGGTTCGAGCCCAGGTTTTCCACACTGCAGGCAGATTCTTTACCATCCAGGCCACCAGGGCTCACCCAATTCATGATCCATATCACTAAGGCAGGTGTCATTGCCATTTTATAGATTAGGAAACTGGGCCCTAAGAAATGATTCAGTTTGCCTCTGGTCATACAGTTTTATCAGAATCATCTGGGAAACTTGTTAAAATTGCAGATACCTTGGCTCTACCCCCAGATCTACTGAATGAAAATCACTGTGGCTGAGGCTCTGAAACATGGATTTAAAAAAGAAAAAAAACAAAAACAAAACTTCTTGGGAGAATCTGAAGCTCGAAAAATTTGATAACAGATTATGCTGGAACATAGAAGAATGGGAATTAGAATATATAGCCTCTCATGTTTAATGTGCTGCTGCTACAGGGTCTTGAGAAGAATAAGTACAAATGGTTAGCCTTTAGTGAAAATAGTTAACCCGATGTCTCAATAATTCTGTCACTTTTATTAGACCCTAACTCTGTTTGCTGCCCTTGAAAGCTAGGGAGAATCAAGTCCAATGAAAATGGGCTATTTTTGGTATATGATTTAGTTGTGATTATTATGGAATTGGCTAACTGGACCATCAATTTAAGTTTGATGTATTTTGTTAGTTTGTGATACAGGAATTAAAAGGTTTTTTTCCTGCTATGGGAGTTGTAAGATAGTGTAGACCTGCAGTCCTTTACCAACCGCTATGCTTCCTTCCCTTTGCATACATCTTCTAACTAAGAAGAAAACTGTAGAAAAAGAAAAAAAGCCCAAAGCTACAGCTGTTTAAGCAATCTTTTAAACCTCAGACATCATTTATTTACCTGGCTAGTAAGAAAAGATTAACTTGTAAGACTTCTCCAAGTTGTCAGGTAACTCCCAAATCTCTCTCTCCTGCCCAACCCACTCCACAAGCTCTAGAATCCTAAATTCAACTGGGTGTGGAACAATTCTGTTCTGAATGTCCTACAGACTTCTCAGACTTGGAGAGTCCCAATGCAAATTCATCACCACTCTGCCCATTGTTCTTCCTGGATACACTCTATAAGCTGACGACTGTACTATCCTTTGCATCATCCCAGCCAAAAATGTAGGCATTGCCCCTGGATTCTTTTCTCCCTCCCAGTGGATGGCCAGTCTCTCTCTCTCTGATCCCTCTCCTTTCATCTCCTCTGTAGCTCCACCTCCGGCCTCCATTGTCTCTTCCTTAGGCCCCCATGATGGGCCCTTACCTAGGCTTCTACCTGACTTCATTTCCCACGGTTCCTTGCTTCAGGGCAACCCAGCTGCTTTCACTCTTCATGTTGTCGTGCCCATCTGTGTCTTTGCACATGAGCTTCTGTTAAAAAAAAAAAAAAACAAATAACAGTCAAAAATTAGACAAAGGGAAAAAAATGGACAAAGTATCTGAGTAGGCATTTCTCCAAATAAGATATGCAAATGGTAGAAAAGCTAAAAAGTGGAACAACTCAAATGTCCACCAACTAATGAATGGATAAACAAAATGTGGTATATCCATACAATGGTATGAACATTCAGTTCAGTTAAGTCTCTCAGTCATGTCCAACTCTTTGCGACCCTGTGAATCTCACCACGCCAGGCCTCCCTGTCCATCGCCAACTCCCGGAGTTCACTCAAACTCAAGTCCGTCGGGTCGATGATGTCATCCAGCCATCTCATCCTCGGCTGTCCCTTTTGCCCTCAATCCCTCCCAGCATCAGGGTCTTTTCCAGTGAGTCAACTCTTTGCATGAGGTGGCCAAACTACTGGAGTTTCAGCTTTAGCATCATTCCTTCCAAAGAAATCCCAGGGCTGATCTCCTTCAGAATGGACTGGTTGGATCTCCTTGCAGTCCAAGGGACTCTCAAGAGTCTTCTCCAACACCACAGTTCAAAAGCATCAATTCTTCGGCACTCAGCCTTCTTCACAGTCCAACTCTCACATCCATACATGACCACTGGAAAAACCATAGCCTTGACTAGACAGACCTTTGTTGGCAAAGTAATATCTCTGCTTTTCAATATGCCATCTAGGTTGGTCATAACTTTTCTTCCAAGGATTAAGTGTCTTTTAATTTCATGGCTGCAGTCACCATCTGCAGTGATTTGGGAGCCCCCCAAAATAAAGTCTGACACTGTTTCCACTGGTTCCCCATCTATTTCCCATGAAATGGGACCAAGTGCAGTATGAATATTATTCAGCCATAAAAAAGAGTGAAACATTGATAGGTGCTGCACATGGATGAACCTTGAAAACTTAATGCTAAGTTAAAGAAGTCAGTCACAAAAGATCATATATTACATGTTTCCGTGTACATGAAATGTCCAGAATGTGCAAGTCCATAGAGACAGAGTGTATTGGCACTTTCCTAGGATTGGTGGTGGTGGTTTAGTTGCTAAGTTGTGTCTGATTCTTGCAACCCCCTGGCAGAAGTCCAGCTAGGCTCCTCTGTCCATGGGATTCTCCAGGCAAGAATACTGTGGGTTGCCATTTCCTTCTCCAAGGGATCTTCCTGACCCAGGAATCGAACCCAGGTTTCCTACATTGCAGGCAGATTCCTTACTGACTGAGCTATACAGAAAGCTCCTCTTCCTAGGACTGGGGAGGTTGAAAGGAAAGAGGAATGATTGCTAATGGGTACTGGGTTTCATTGTGGACCGATGAAAATGTTCTAAAATTGACTGTAGTAATGGTTGCACAATGTGAATATACTGAAAACCCGTTATATTGTACACTTTAAATATGTGAATTATGTCTCAGGAAATTGTTGTAAAAAGTCCTAAAAATCAATAAATAAAATAACTTATAGGCAGTAGTGAAAGTAATCATGCAGATCAGATGTTTAGTTATACTGAGGTTACAGAAGAAGTATTTATATGTCTTTATATGCATATTATTAACATTTATTTTCTTTTAACTCATATTGAAATATGACTCCCAGTGTTAAGTGAAACAATAGTCATCTACCAGTAATAATATATATTGATATATGTTATTATATATTGCCTATGAATATAACCA
>SJYC01078064.1:0-12489 GCA_006408675.1 Madoqua kirkii | reverse complement strand
CTGTTTGGATTTCCAGGATTATTCTCCCTTTGACTATATTTACTTTATTCATGTAGAGAGATGAATATAAAGTCATGACCCACATCAAATGCAGATGTGTACTTTTAAGCCATTTTATCACTAATCTTTCTTAGGATCTGGCTCTAATCTATACATGAACCCCTATAGACCTTGGTAAGTCAGGATCTGGGATGCCTTGTGGTCCTACAGCATGTCTTCATAATTTGAGTGGCTCTCAGAAGAATCAGCCTCCCAATTTGAGGTAGTTGTCACAGTTCTCTACCTGGTAGAGCTAACAGTTCAAGTACAGCTAGATAAACTGCTTGCTAGAACAAAAAAATAACAGTCCTCAGAAAAATAAAACAGATTACAAAGTCAGTGAAACATAATATCTACAAAGTCAAGTCTTCAGTCAAAGCTTGCTGGGCATACAAAGAAACTGAACTATGCAACCTATATTCAAGATAAAAAGCAGCTAATTGACACTTAACTCCAGGTGGGCACAGATAACAGCTTTAACAACAGACTTGAAAACAGCTATTATAAATACACTTTAAAAAATGAAAAAATATACAGTATTAATTAGTGAACAGAAAAGGAGTCTCAAAAGAGAAATAGAAACTATATTTTTAAAAAGAAGCAAAAGGAAATTCAAAAGCTGAAAATAACAGTAACTAAAATGAAAATTTTACTAGGTAGGCTTAGCAGAGTTGAGATGGCAGAAGAATCAATTAGTGAACTTGAAAGTAGGTCAATAGAAATTACTCAGTCTGAAGAACAGAGAAATAAAAGATGAATGAAAGTCTCAGGATGAAGCACTATCAAGCAGTCCAACAGGTACCTGTAGTTGGAGTCCTCTAGGACTAAGGACCAAAAAAAAGTACTTAAATAATGGCCAAAAGCCTCCCAAATTTGGTGGAAAACATTAATTTACAGATCTAAGAGGCTTAAGTCAAACACAAGTTTAACTAGTTTAATTGCTAAAAGACAAAGATAAATTTAAAGTGATGAATAGATATAGTTGTTTGTTGTTCAGTCACTAAGTCATGACTGACTCTTTGCAACCCCATAGACTGCAGTATGCCAGGCTTTCTTGTCCTTCACTGTCTCCTGGAGTTTGCTCAAACTCATGTCCATTGAGTCATTGATGCCATCCATCCATTTCATACTCTGTCACCCCCTTCTGCCTTCAATCTTTCTCAGCATCAGAGTCTTTTCTAATGAGTCTGTTTTTTGCATCAGGTGGCCAAATTATTGGCGTTTCAGCTTCAGCATCAGTCCTTCCAATGAATATTTAGTACTGATTTCTTTTAGTATTAACTGATTTGATCTCCTTGCAGGTCAAGGGACTCTCAAGAGTCTTCTCCAGCACAATTCAAAAGCAGCAATTCTTTGACTCTCAACCTTCTTTCTGGTCCGATTCTCATATCTGTACATGACTGCTGGAAAAGCCATAACTTTGAATAATATATGGACCTTTGTCAGCAAAGTGATGTCTTTACTTTTTAATATGCTGTCTAGGTTTGTCATAGCTTTCCTTCCAAAAAGCAAGCATCTTTTAGTTTTATGGCTGCAGTCACTGTCTGCAGTGATTTTGGAGCCCAAGAAAATAAAATCTGTCACTGTTTCTACTTTTCCCCCATCTGTTTGCCATGAAGTAATAAGTCTAGGGGAACCATGAAGAAAGTAGTACAACTTGGAAACTACATTCCATTCCTCAGTATCCAGGTAAAGGTCATTGTAACAGGAAACAGTTAAGTCAGTGTGGCCAATACACTTAACATTCTTTTTTTCTTTTAATGATTTTTTAAAATTATTGTTTATTTTTGAATTTTTGTTTACTCATTTATTTTTGGTTGCACTGGGTCTTTGGTTGCTCTGTGCAGGCTTACTCAAGTTGCAGCAAGCAGGAGCCACTCTTTGTTGTGGTGCAAAGGCTTCTTATTGCAGTGGCTTCTCTTGTGGAACATGGGCTGGCTCTAGGGCACACGGGCTTTAGTAGTTGTGGCACATGGACTTAGTTGCCCCAAGGCATGTGAAATCTCCCCAGACCAGTCCCATGTCCCCTGCATTGTCAAGCAGATTTTTAATCACTGGACCACCAGGGCAGTCTTCTTTATTGTATTATTTTAGCCAATGGCTTAGTTTAGCCTGCAGAAATACCATATGGTATTTGATACCATTGGTACCATTTGTATTGGTCCTAACCATGAACACCAGTGCTGCTTCTTTATCCTTACCACTTCTATCTCTTGTCACCCTTTTGAGGTTAACATTGAGTTAAATTCTTCTTTAGTTCTACAAATCTACTTTTATTAAACTCATCCTGTGTGTGTTTGTTTTTAAAGCCCATAGGCCTTGGCCTGTTGTACCCTTCAAGTAACAATTTATGAACAAATGGTGTATTTTTCCTCACAAGGACCCTGTTCTTAATATCTGTGTGATAGGCTGGAACATGCCAGCAGCCACCACTGATGTGGTAGGCCCTTCCATAAACTGATAGGAAGGACATATGTCCCACTGATTTATTCAGTAGTAGGAAGAAATTGACATTAGAGAGAGAATGGTGCTTTAGAAGAGGCCAGGTTTATGTGAATTTTCTGATTTTTTCTTTTTTTTTTTTTGGTCTTGTCAGCTTCTGAAAAGGAAGGAAAGAAACATTTATTGAATTCCTACCCTGTACCTGATCCTTTATCTAGGCATGTTAGCTATTATTTTATTTTGTTCTTAAATGATAATGGTAATAAGTAAATATATTATTTCAATGATCTTCATAATCATCCAGAGATGAGAACATGAGAACTCTAAAGCCTTACAAGTGGTAGATCCAGTCTTCAGATTTATTGCCAACTCCAGTTCTGTGCTCCCTCACCTATTCCACATTCCTTCTGGGAGTGTATAGTTTTCCCTCAGTTGTAAGCAGTAGAAAAGTGGGACTTCAGAATTCAGTCCTTTCCTGAACAGCTCAGCAAATGAAAGGAGCTGCTATGAGACAAGAATGGACTTTGAGGGTCCATGCTCCTTTGCTAAGGTTTTACATTTTCTTTTTTTAATAGTAGGCCCTTGTTCAGTTTAGTTCAGTTGCACAGTCATGTCCGACTCTTTGCGACCCCATGAATCGCAGCACGCCAGGCCTACCTGTCCATCACCAACTCCCGGAGTTCACTCAGACTTATATCCATCAAGTCAGTGATGCCATCCAGCCATCTCATCCTCTGTCGTCCTCTTCTCTTGCCCCCAATCCCTCCCAGCATCAAAGTCTTTTTCCAATGAGTCAACTCTTCGCATGAGGTGGCCAAACTACTGGAGTTTCAGCTTTAGCATCATTCCTTCCAAAGAAATCCCAGGGCTGATCTCCTTCAGAATGGACTGGTTGGATCTCCTTGCAGTCCAAGGGACTCTCAAGAGTCTTCTCCAGCACCACAGTTCAAAAGCATCAATTCTTCGGCACTCAGCCTTCTTCACAGTCCAACTCTCACATCCATACATGACCATGGGAAAAACCATAGCCTTGACTAGACGGACCTTAGTCAGCAAAGTAACGTCTCTGCTTTTGAATATTCTGTCTAGGTTGGTCATAACTTTTCTTTCAAGGAGTAAGCGTCTTTTAATTAGCTGTGTGTCCATGTCCATCCCGAACTCCCTGACTATTCCTTTCCCCCATCCTTACCTCCCACCATTCCCCACCCCCGGCAACCATAAATTCATTCTCTAAGTCTTTACATTTTCTTTTATTTCAGGATGGCAATGACACGAAGGACTATGTTCCAGAAGGGGGAGGTGCATAACAAACCGTCAGGATTCTGGGGAATGATAAAGAGCGTTACCACTTCAGCACCAGGAAGTGAAAGTATCCTTTATCCATTGGCTTGCTTCTTTTTCTCAACTCTGGACCAAGGGCAGAAGAAAAATTAGTGTTGGGACAGGGACATTCTCTTCTAAGATACCTGACTGCATCAGAGTTCAGCTGGCCAGGACTGGGCTTAGGAAATAGAAAGCCATAGATAATCCTAAAATAATAAAACCATTGTCTTTGAGCTGAAGGGATCCAAACAAGTCAGTCTTTCCATTTTACAGATGAGAAAATTGACCCAGAGAAGTTAAGTCACACAGTGGCTTTTGCAAAGGTAAAACCAGAACTGTGGTCTCCTTAGTTCTTTCCACTACACTATTATATTTCCCAACTCCAAAAAAACACCACAAAACAGTGGCTCCCTAAAATGACTGGTTTGTATATGGATTGTAAGGGCCCATTTCTAAAGCAGTCAGTTTTAGAAACAAATTTTAAGCAGCTCTTTATCTCCAGTAATTTTTGGTTTAAAGAATCAAGGAGATTGTATTAAAGAATTTGTCTTGGCCCAGCTGGTTGCAGTGTTAAACTGATTCCCAGATTGAGTAACCACATCTCTTTGTGGTTACCAGGCTGTCAAGCCAAAATTTGGTGTGAGGGACTAGAGGTAAGATAGCTTATGCGTATTCCTCCCATTTCTGGCCCGAGGAAGAACAAATTCCCTTTTGCCTCAATGGAGGAAGAAAATGTAACCTGTTCTTGCTATAAATTATGACATACCTTTCTGGTGTGAAATGCAGGTAGGAATTAGAACAAACAAAATGGGATGACCACAGGAGAGAGGGGGGAAAAAAGGTGACTTTAAATTTATTTAAACGTTTATTTCACATCTCCTATTTCCAGACAGAGTGCTAAACTGATGAGCAGAAGATAGCCTCTCTCCTCAAGGAACTTACTGCCTAATCATGGGGGAGCCAGACATGTAACTGAACCAAGGTATTCAGTGGCCTGAACTGTGCCAACAGCAGCCACTACTGAGGAGGGAGCTGAAGGGCACTTGCTGATTTGGGTAATAGAGGGGAAAAATCACAGAGAGGAAGGAGGATTTGAATTAAAACCAATTAAACTTCTGTTTTAGAAAGGGCTATCTTTACCATTTTTATTACTTAAAAATTCATAAAAGTCAAACTTTAGGTTTAAGCTATCTTAGCAACACTAAGCCAAGTCAAAAAAGTATCAGGGTTATTTAACCTCTCTGAGTCCTTCCCTAAATGGAGAGGATAATCACACAGCCTCACTGAGTTCTTAGAAGGTAGCATACAGTAATGGAAAGAGCAGACCTTGGAGTAAGGCAGCTCTGACTTTGCTTCCACGCCTATTAGTTGTGTGACTTTGAGCAAGATATTTGACTCTGAGCTTTGCTTTCCTTATCTGCAAAATGGATAAGGACTCCTATCTCATGGGATTGTTGTGAATGATAGAAGATAAGATCTATAAAGAACTGAAGAAGGTAATGTCTATAAATCCTAGCCTGTATTAGAACTCAGTAAACATTCCTAGCATCGTATTTATTCAAGATAATTCAAGAGAAAACTTTGCTATATATTTTAGGTGTTTTTCTTACTATGTAACCTTTTGAGATTTCAAAAATGACATTTGACTTAAGCTAACTAGATAAAGCAAAAATAAACAGAACCACCTACCCGAGCCACTTTCAAGCTAGTGTAAAACTGAGTGGTAGGTGTTTGGTTGTGGTCTCTTAATGGTAAAGCTTTTATACACCTGTGTCTGAGATTGGAAAAATAGTTCTGAAATAGTACTGCTGGCTATGAAGCAGGAAATTGAAAATATGGGCAGTTCCTAGGACCCGCTATAGAAGAAACCAAAAGCATGTGCTTTCTTCATTGCTTTTCCTTGAAACTTCTGTGTGATTTAAACCTTGATGCCCATTTTGTGCCAGATCTTACTCTTATTCAACAGGAAGTGGATGCTTTGGAAGAACTAAGCAGGCAACTTTTTCTGGAAACAGCTGATCTATATGCTACCAAGGTACAGAGCAAGGAAACTGAAGTGTGGTTTTTACCAATGTGATTGAAGAGGGAGCAATACTAAATAAGCTTTGTAGCATCCTCTATGGCCAAGCCATGGAAGAGGCACCTCAGGAGCTTCAGTATCAGTCATGAAGCATTGATACCTGGATTCTTTGTGACATTGCTCCTACCAGTAGCAAAACCCTTAATGGAACACCCTCAAAAATGGAAATTATTGGAATAGTCAGAAGAAGCTTTTAATCATCTAGAAAGGTTGCACACATCACTTCCTACTTATGGCCAAGATCAAGAGGGTGGTTCCTATGGTAGCTCCTGTGATTGTTTTTTATCCTCTTGCAAGTTAGTAATATTGTAAGAGCAGTAAGACATCCATCTGCCATGGTCTGTTGTTATTGTTTATTCCCTAAGTCATGTCTGACTCTTTTGTGATCCCATAGACTATAGGCCGCCAGGCTCCTCTGTCCATGGGATATCCCAAGTAAGAATACTGGACTGGATTACCATTTCCTTCTCCAGGGTATCTTCCTGACCCAGAGATTGAACCCAAGTCTCTTGGGTGATTCTGTCCAAGTCTCTTGCAGGTGGATTCTCCACCACTGGGCCACTAGGGAAGCCCTTGCTGTGGTCCAGCTCTATTTTAAAGGAGCCAGATTAAGAAGGAACTTAACTACAAAAAGAAACTTTCCTACGTACACCTAAAATGCAATATAATATAAACATGCAAAATCTATTATTTAAGGTTGTTCAAACTATTTTAATCCTTTTTGAGGATCACTTCACAGGAGAAGGAAATGGCAGTCCACTCCAGTATTCTTGCCTGGAGAATCCCATGGATGGAGAAGCCTAGTAGGTTACAGTCCACGGGTCGCAAAGAGTCGGACATGACTGAGTGACTTCACCTTCACCTTCACTTTCACAGGAAGAGCTGCATAGGATAGAGATAAACATAGGCTTTGGAGACAGGTAGTCCTGAGCCTAACTTCCCTTTCTCACTAGCTGTGTGTCCTTAAGCAAGTTATTTAGCCTTTCTAAGCCTTCATTTTCTCATCTGTAAAATTAAAAAGGACATACCTCATAAGAGTAGTTATGAAGATTAAAGTAGATACTGCATGTAAGGTTTTTACCCTAATTTTTGGTTTAAAGTAATCATTCAATAAAATTTCCCACTACAACTATTATTGTTATTTTAATATTATTATTGTATGTGGTTTTAATCCTTAGCCTGAACAGTGACTCATAGAGGCAGAAATATCTTTGTAGAATGTAAATATACATTTTGCTAAGACTAACCGTGTTTTGTGTTTGTTCTCCCTCAGGAGAGAATAGAATACTCCAAAACTTTCAAAGGGAAATACTTTAATTTTCTGGGTTACTTCTTCTCTATTTACTGTGTTTGGAAAATTTTCATGGTAAGTATATTTTTTTAATTGTCGAGGTTGAGATAATTTGCTCTAGTAATGGCAGAGAGAAAATTGGGTTTGGTTGAGGTCGTGAACTAAGTTCCAAATCCAACTGTATCAACAGAGCATGTCATCTTTCACATATCTGAGCCTCTTCCCCTTCTTCTTTTTGGGTCACCTAGAAAAGGGAGGTTGCGTTTTCCTTCTGTCAGAAATCATTAGTAAGTTCTTAGGTTGTGAAATATATGAAGTGACTATAGAAGTTTCGTGTTTTACACCCTACTCTTCATAGTACTCATGAATACATGACCATATGTAACACGACCCCAGCCTTCAGCTCAGAATAGAAACCACCTGTCCTTTTTAATAATCTGTATATACCCGAAAAAGTAAATTCTAAAACATATTCCTACAGATAAATTCATCTTCTGTGCTTCCAGCTTGTCTCTTTTGTGGCTTGCCCTCCCGCTCTATTCTTTATGTGCATTTTATGCACTGCTTTATTTGTCTTTACTTGTGACCCATCTGCAGGTATTAATGGATTTCAGTGTGATTATAAAAAAGGCTGATTTGACTTTCTGGTTTGATGACTTTCCCACTGAGGCTATGCTTGCACAAAGAGAAGCTTTGTCAGCTTGTTAGTTAATTTTGATCAGTGTAGATGAATGGAGGATTCTAGATTTAACAGATCTAAATGTTATAAAAAATTGATGTTAATACCCATGCAGATGACATTTTTAAATCTTGACTTTTTCAGTGGGAGAGGATAAATGAAGATAGTGTATTCAATTATCAAGTATTCATATTGTTAAGCTACTAAAGGTTTTCCCTGAGATGCAGCCTTTAGGAGAGTGTAACATTTTTTAACAGCTTTATTGAGTTATGACTGACACTCAGTATATTTAACATATATAATTTGGTAAGTTTTGATATATGCATATACTTGTGCAACAGCCATCACCCAAGCAACATAGAGAACATATCCATCCATCACTGACAAATGTTTCCTCAGGCCCCTTTATCTCTCTATACTTTGTAGTATTTCCACTTTGTGGATGCACCACAATTTGTTTGATTTGTTCAGCTGCTGATCAATATTTGTTTGTTTCCCATTTGGGAATATTAGAAATAAAGTTGCTGTGAATATTTGTTTACAAGTCTGTGTTTGGACATGTGTTCTCTTTTCTCTTGGGAGAAAGCATTTGCTTGTAGAATGGCTGGGTCATTTGAAGAAATGGCCAAACTTTTCCAAAGAGGTTGTACCATTTTACATTCCTACCTGCAGTATTTGAGAGTTTCAATTATTCCACATTCTTGCTAACACTGTGTAGTCAGTCTTTTGAATCTTAGATGTTTTAATAGATATAAGGTGGTACTAAATCATTTTAATTTGCATTTTCCTAATGCCTAATGATCTTGAACAACTTTTATGTGCTTTTTTGCCACTTGTGTATCCTCTCTGGTGATTATTTATTCAGGTTTTTTGCCAGTTTTTTAATTGTGCTCAGTCATTCAGTCATGTCCGACTCTTTGCAGAGCATGGACTATAGACCGTCAGGCTCCTCTGTCCATAGAATTTTCCAGGCAAGAATACTGGAGTGGGATGCCATTTCCTCCTCCAGGGGATCTTCCCAACCCAGGGATTGAACCTACATCTCTTACATCTCCTGCATTGGCCTGTGGATTCTTTACCATTGGGCCATCTGGGAAGCCCCTTTTTTAAATAGGTTGATTGTTTTCTTTTTGTTGGGCTTGAGAGTTTTTCAATATATTCTGGTAACCTTTTATCAACTATGTGATTTTAAAATATTTTCTCCCATCAGTGACTTGGCTTTTCATTCTGTTAGTAGTATCCTTCAAAAATCAAAAGGTCTTAATTTCGATGGTGTCCAATTTATCCTTTTTTTATTATAGATTATGCTTTTGTGTTGTATCTAAGAAATCTTTGTCTAACCTGAGGTCACAAAGATTTTTTTCATATATTTTCTTAATATGAAAAATATAAAATAGAAATTTTATCGTTTTATGCTTTACATTTAGGTCTGTGATCCATCTTAAGTTTAATTTCTAATATGATACTGGAGTATGAATCCAAGTTCACTTTTTTCACATAGATATCCAGGTGTTCTAGCACCCTTTGTTGAGAAGAGTATCCTTTCTCCATTGAGGCAATTTTGCAGTTTTGTCAAAAACTAATTGACCTTTTGTATATGGGTCTGTTTCTGTTCCCTTTTTTTCTATTGAGATTTATATGTATCTTACCACACTGTCTTGATCAATATGTCTTCCAATCCATGAACATGGTACAACTGTTCATTTATTTAGATTTTCTTAGTTTTTCTCAGCAGTGTTTTATAGTTTTTGGTATACAGATCTTTTCTCATCTTTCATCAGATTTATCTAACTATTTAATTTTTAGATGCTATTATAAATGACAATGTTTTTATAATTTTCATTTTCAAGTGTTAATAGTATATAGATATACAGTTGATTCTTATATATTGATTTGGTATTCTGTTACCTTGCTAAACTCTCTTATTGTTTTCCTACATAGACAATTCCATCCTATCGTCTCCTCCTCTTCAAGCCTTACTGCACTGACTAAATCTCCAGTAACACAATTAAGTAAAGCAGTCACCTTGATCTTGTTCCTGATCTTAGGGGGAAAGCATCCAGTCTTACACCATTAAGTACGGTGTTAGCTGTTGGTTTTTCCTAGATGCCTTTATCAGATTGAGGAATTTTCTTCTATTAATAGTTTCTTAAGTGGTGGCTCAGAGGTTAAAGCGTTTGCCTGCAATGCGGGAGACCTGGGTTTGATCCCTGGGTAGGGAAGATCCCCTAGAGAAGGAAATGGCAACCTACTCCAGTACTCTTGCCTGGAGAATCCCATGGAGGGAGGAGCCTGGTAGGCTACAGTCCATGGGGTTGCAGAGTCAGACACAACTGAGGGACAAACTACTACTAAGTTTTTTTAATCATGAAAGCATGTTTGATTTTGTCACTTCTGCATCTATGGAGATGATCATATGGTTTTTCTTTTTTAGTCTGCTAATACAGTAAAATTAATTTTTGAACATTAAACTGACCTCACATTCCTGGAGTAAACCTTACTTGGCCAGGTGTATTATCTTTTTAATGTTTTGTTGAAGAGTTTTTGCATCAATATTTATGAAGAATGTCAGAGTGTAGTTTTCATGTTAATGTCTTTGGTTTAGGTGTCTAACCTTAAAGAATAAGTTGAGAAGTATTTCTTTCTCTTCCAGTTAGTAGAAGGGTTTGCATGGACTATTAATATATTAATAAATTAATGAATGTGATATATAATTAAATTCTATAATTGAATGTTAATATATAAATATATTAATAATGTTATTAAATGGAATCATGCGATGTGATCTTTTGTGGTTGGCTTCCTAGCATAATGTTTTCAAGGTTTATCTATATTGTAGCCTCTAACTATAAATACTTCATTCCTTTTTATGATCAAATACTATTTATTCCATTATATGACTATGCCACATTAATTTAAATTATCCACTCATTAGCTGATGAACATTTGAATTATTTTATTGTGACAGTTTGGTCACTGTAAGTAATGCTGTTGAGCATTCATGTGTAAGTTTGGGGGCTGTGCTGGGTCTTCGTTGCTGTGCAGGCTTTTCTCTAGTTGCCGCGCGCAGGGGCTGCTCTGTTGTTGCAGTGCACAGTCTTCTCGAGGCGGTGGCTTCACTTGTTGCAGAGCACAGGCTCGAGGATGTGTGGGCTCAGTAGTTGCAGCACATGGACTTAGCTGCCCTGCGGCATTTGGGACCTTCCTGGACTAGGGATCAACGCTGTATTCCCTGCATTAGCGGGTGGATTCTCTACCTCTAAGCCATCAGGGAAACCCCGTGTATAAGTTTTTATGTGGACATGTGTTTCATTTCTCTTAGGTATATATCTGTAGAAGTAGAATTGCTGGGTTATATGCTTACTATATGTTGAACCTTCTAATAAACTGCCTAACTACCAAGCTGTTTTCCAAAGCATCTGCACCATTTATATTCCTGCCAGCAATGTGTGACAGTTGCAATTTCTCCACATCCTTTCCAACACTTATTAGCTATCTTTTTAATTATGGTCATTTTGTTGTTGTTCAGTCACTGAGTCGTTTCCAACTCTCTGCAACCCCATGGACTGCATGCAGCACCCCAGGCTTCCCTGTCCTTCACTATCTCCAGTGTTGGCTCAAACTCACGTCCATTGAGTTGATGATGCCATGCAACCATCGTACCCTCTGTTGCCCACTTCTCTTCCTGCCTTCAGCCTTTCCCGGCATAAGGATCTTTTCCAATAAGTGAGCTCTTCACATCAGATGGCCAGAGTATTGGAACTTCAACTTCAGCATCATTATCCTAATAAATATTCAGGGTTTATTTCCTTTAGCATTAGATTGGTTTGATCTCCTTGCTCTCCAAGGGACTCTCAAGAGTCTTCTCCAACACTGCAGTTTAGAAGCATCAATTCTTCAGTGCCCAGCCTTCTTTATGGTCCAGCTCTCACAACCATACATGACTACTGGAAAAACCGTAGCTTTGACTAGATGGACCTTTGTCAGCAAAGTAATGTCTCTGCCTTTTAATATTCTGTCTAGGTTTGTCATAGCTTTTCTTCCAAGGAGCAAGCATCTTTGAATTTCATAGTGGCAGTCACTGTCTACAGTGATTTTGGAGCCCCCCAAACTAAAGTCTGGTACTGTTTCCATTGTTTCCTCATCTGTTTGCCATAAAGTGATGGGACCAGATGCCATCCATGATTTTAGTTTTTTGAATGTTGAGTTTAAAGCCAACTTTTTCACTATCCTCTTTCACCTTCATCAAGAGAGTCTTTAGTTCCTCTTCACTTTCTGCCATAAGGGTGGTGTCATCTGCATATCTGAGGTTATTGATATTTCTCCCAGCATCTCGATTCCAGCTTGTGCTTCATCCAGCCCAGTGTTTCTCATGATGTACATATGCATATGTACAACTTCTCTGCATAGAAGTTAAATAAGCAGGGTGACAATATACAGCCTTGACATACTCCTTTCCCAATTTGAAACCAGTTTGTTGTTCCATGTCCAGTTCTAACAGTTGCTTCTTACAGGAGGCAGGTCAGGTAGTCTGGTATTCCCATCTCTTGAAGAATTTTCCAGTTTCTTATGTTCTATACAGTCAAAGGTTTTAGCGTGATCAATGAAGCAGAAGTCAATGTTTTTCTGGAATTC
>SJYC01078063.1:0-10451 GCA_006408675.1 Madoqua kirkii | reverse complement strand
TGACAGCACCCTTATAGGAGAAAGCCAAGCGGAACTAAACAGCCTGTTGATGAAAGTGTAAGAGGAGAGTGAAAAAGTTGGCTTAAAACAACATTCAGAAAACTAAGATCATGGCATTTGGTCCCATCACTTCATGGCAAATAGATGGGGAAACAGTGGAAACAATAAGAGACTTTATTTTCTTGGGCTCCAAAATCACTGTGGATGGTGACCGCAGCCATAAAATTAAAAGACACTTATTCCTTGGAAGAAAAGCTATGACAAACCTAGACAGCATATTAAAAAGCAGAGGCACTATTTTGCCAGCAAAGGTTGGAATAGTCAAAGCTATGGTTTTTCCAGGAGTCACATATGGATGTGAGAGTTAGACTATAAAGAAATGCAGTGCTAAGTGTCTCATGAAATATTTCATACATATATAAGTATATAGAAAATGCAGTAATGTAACATGCAATGACAGTGTTATTTAACAGACATTAACATTTGCCATACTTGTTTAGGAACAGACTAAAGAGACAACAATGGCAACCATCTATGGTAATTTCATAACCTGGAATTGAGCCCTTACTGAGAGCTAGCTGCTATATTATACACAGGGACATAGCAAAGAACAGAAGAGAAATGAGTCTTCCTAAAGTTCCATATTCTGGCCACGGGATCTCAGAGAGTAAGACACAACTGAGCAACGAACAACAACAATCACATAAGGGTGTTTTATGAACCAAAGATATTAAGATGTTTTGAAAATGACAAAGATATATATAAGGTGGCATTATTAGTCTGCTCTTAACTGCAAAATCTATACTGCTTTTTGTTCAGTATGACCAGAATGTTACCAGAAATTTATTTATCCATGTGATGGTTAATTTTCTGTCAATTTGACTTGCTTAATATCTGATAAAACATTATTCCTGGTATGTCTGTGATGGTGTTGCTGGTAGAGATTACTAGCATTTGAATTAGTAGCCTGAAAGCAAAGAAGATCGCCCTTTACCAATGTGGGTGGGCATTATCCAATCTGTTAAGACTCTAAATGGGGGGGCGGGGAAGGGGTTAAAGACCCTTCTGGAAGAGGATTTGGGCCACAAGACCAAGCAATTTGTTGGAGCCAGCTCTCAATGGCAAGGGAAATTAGGAATGGAAAACAGAGTGGGAGAACAGGTACCAGCTGTGACCCAGAAACCAACTGTAGTGAGCAGGTATAGTTCAGGCCACTACTTTATGTCTTCTAAGTATCTCTACAGGAAGAAAGACCTAGAAAGCTTGGTAAGAGTTGAGTCCTGAACATTTATACACAAGTTGATCAATGCAGCACAGGGGGTAAACAGTAACATTCAAGGTCATCTGCTATTTTTATATCCCTTCAAGAAAAAACAAATCTGTGATATTGCAAGAGTACAGTCAGTTGATAATTCCTAGCATTCTGCACCCGCTTTCATTTTCAACACCATGGTCACGCCAGGTGGCCTGAATCAGTGACTGAGAAATGGCCTGACCGTTTCTATCCCCTGCATAACCTCTCTCCGAGGCAGTCCGCGCTTTAAACATTCCTGTTGAACTGACCGAAATATTGCAGATCGGCATTAACATGAAGGGTCTCCCTATCAACTCCTGATTTCTCCTCCCTTTCTTTCCCCAGATCTCAAACCTGCATCATACTCTGAAGGCTTTCTTTGTTCAATGCTGCTCACTCTCACTCTTGTCTCTTATAGAAATCAATCCCTAACTTCGTTTCGGTGTCTGAGTTCCAATAACCAAACTGACATAGAAAATGACTTTTAAATGAAAAAAAGAAACTAATGACTCAGGAAGGACAGGAAAATTGCTACAGAAATGTCCATGAAAAAAAAAAAAGAAAGAAAGAAATGTCCATGAGTAAAAGAAGAAACAATAAGGCTCTATGTTTATTAGGTAAAAAATAAGGCACAGTGGTAACAGGAAGACAATTGTAAGAGCAGAGATAATTGTAAATGAACAGAAACCAGACCAAATAATATGAAATCATGAAATTTTAAAATTAAATTTAAAATCTAAAACTAAAATATGCAGAGAAAATATATATACCTTTGTTTAAACCTGTGTTTATTGTGCACGTATGTGAACAAAGAAGGTAAAGAAAAACATGCCGATTTTATTCTGTCTGGAGGCTAATTACATGAATTAACTTCTTCCAATTAATTTGCATCATGTGTTAGTTGTCTGTAATTACTCTCCAGAGAGCTTTTCATAAGCTATTTTAAGAATGAATGGTTGTGAGCATAACAATTATACAGTCTGTGGTGAGTCAAAGGACTACACTTCAGATGGTATTCTGAGGTCAGTCTGACTAGTTGGAGATACAGACAAGCAAATAGGCAATGCCAGTACAGTGCTAACTGTCTCATGAAATACTTCATACATATATAAGCATATAGAAAATGCAGTAATGTAACATGCAATGACAGTGTTATTTAACAGACATTAACATCTGCCATACTTGTTTAGGAACAGACTAAAGAGACAACAATGGCAACCATCTATGGTAATTTCATAACCTGGAATTGAGCCCTTACTGAGAGCTAGCTGCTATATTATACACAGGGACATAGCAAAGAACAGAAGAGAAATGAGTCTTCCTTCATGGATGTGAAGTTCAGTATGTCTGGATCTATCCATATCTTTCCATTTCCATAGCTATTACTCCAGGAAAGCCACATCTCATGTAGATGTTAACTTCTTACACTGCCTTCTACCCTAGGACTTTAATACAATGTATTAACTCTACCCAGTACACTCTTCCCCAGATAACTTGTATGTCTTATCTTATTTTTCACTTCCTTTGGGAGGATTTCTCTGATCCTAGACAGATGTCATCTTCATTCATTATTTCAAGGCTACGTGTATTTGTTAGAACACTTACCACAGTTATACTGAACTAGCTGATGATATGCATAAGGCTCCAATGCCTACGTTTCCCCTCACCTGACAACCAGATGAAATGAAGATAGTCTCTGTTCTGTTCTCTGCTGGCATCCCGTGTACATAACAGGCAATTTTCAGTAAGTGCAGGGTTCCAGGTGATGAAAGGATCACAAACAGCTGCCATATTACCTTTGTTTCTGAAATACAGCTAACCTTTGATTTCTCCCTTCTAACCCCTTCTCTGCGTACAAATTCTTTAGTAAAAGTTCCCCTGTATGTGTGAAGGAATAAATGGAGTGATCTTTTGAGAAAAGCACCTGGTTTAAAACAAAGAGACACATTGCTAGAGTGCTTAGTAAATTTCCTAGTAGAAATATTTTCTTCTATGAATTCAGCATAAAATGTTAATAGAAATAATGGGTGAATGTCTTCCTTAGAAGTGGAAGATAATATGTGAGTTTATGAATAGATGCAGGGCAAACAACTGTATATTTCAAATTTCTTGGGGATGGATTTCTAAGGTAAAATGTGCATGTTCTGAATACTTGTATAAACATTCTATGTATTTTAACCAAGAGCTGTTTTTTTTTAGAAATTGTCTGCCACTATATATTGTTTCAGGATCTGTGGGTTCATATTAATCTTTCAGGCCATCATTTATTTGAGGGGCAAAAGGAAGAGCTGAATAAATTTACATAAAGGCAACTGATTTCTAGCAGAAGTAATTGCTTGTTCTTAAAGATATATCTGACGTAACAAGTGGCTAAGTCTGGCAATAGCTCAGAACAAAGAAGCTAGTTCACTTGACTCTAGCTTCCATTTTACTTTCAAGAAAGGATGGGAACATCCAACAAGTCACTTATGTCACTTGTAGGAAGACCTCAGTGAATTAGTAGAAATACCTAAGTTGCTTTTTTAAGTTTAAAAAAAAAAACACTGGCCATCTGGCCATAAAATGCTCAGTTCTATTTCTTTTCTTCTCCTTTCTTTCCTCCTCTTCCTACCTCTTCTCCCTGCACTCATCTTCTTCTTTCCCCTTTGAAATTTCTTTTTCATCTCTCATAGTCAGTTTTCCTTTTTTCCTGCTAAAATTGTCATCCCTACAACTCAGATTTTCTATAGCAGAAACAGTTAAAATTATTTCTTAAATAGAGTAAGTAGATTTTCAGGAACAGTTTTTATGAACTCATCGATTATTCAAGGGCCTCATTTTTAGTGCATGAACTTCATGACATCTGTTGCTTAGAAGAAAACTTTACCACTTTCTAGATTTGATTTTAGATGACAAATGTAACTGGGGAACCTTTTTTCCCAACATGCATGGCAATGTATATATGTAATGCACACATAAATTTCTTTAAATGGATTATCACAGTGACATAAAAATTACACAATGGAATTCATCTTTGAACAAATGGTTCATGCTTTGATAGTTTAAATCTAATTATTCAACTAATGGCTACTAGCTCATGATAATTTTCTTCAAACTGAGGAGTCATTTAATATAACAATTAACAATCAAATAGATTATCAAGAGTTAATCTATTTTTGCAAAATGACAGCTCTTTGTGCATGAAATAGTTTGCATGAAATAGTTTTCATTGAGAGTTTTTGTCTCTATTCTATTAATATAACTAAATATAATAATATATTAATAATCTAATAATATAAATAAATAGTTATTGAAAACTACACTTTACATTTTATGTATATATTCCAATTAATAAAGTAGGTGGTTTTAGCCTTACACTGCAAATAAGAAAAAATAATTTTAAAGACTGTTATTTGTCCCAGATTTCAAAGTACTAAAAATTCTGTATGGCAGTACAATATGTACTGTCTCGTAGTAGTAAATGAGCTCTGCCCTAGCTACAATAGGGAGAAGAATTTTAGAAATGCTTCTAATCCATCTCTCTCTCTCTAGTTCAAAATGTTCTGCTTTACAACATATCAAAGATTGTAAGACATTTTTAATGCCAACTAGGGAATGAGAAGGCAATGGCACCCCACTCCAGTACTCTTGCCTGGAAAATCCCATGGGCGGAGGAGCCTGGTGGGCTGCAGTCCATGGGGTCGCTAAGAGTTGGACATGACTGAGCGTCTTCACTTTCACTTTTCAGTTTCATGCGTTGGAGAAGGAAATGGCAACTCACGCCAGTATTCTTGCTGGATACAGGGGAGCCTGGTGGGCAGCTGTCTGTGGGGTCACACAAAGTCAGTCACAACTGAAGCGACTTAGCAGTAGCAGCAGGGAATGATGTTAGCATTGCAGGCCATTCTCTCCTATAACTAATCAATCTTGCCATTGCATCACAAAAGCAACAATACTAGTTACCTTTGAACCCAGAAAGGATCAGCTGCAGCTATGAAGAACAGAGGAAGGGAGACACACACATTCCGCACACATGCACAGAGACAGAGATCGTGCGAGAGAAATGAGATAGGGCGAGACATTGCTAGTATGTTGTGCTCAGATATTCAGTTGTGTGTGACTCTGCAACCCCATGGAGTGTAGCCTGCCAGGCTCCTCTGTCCATGGGATTCTTCCAGCAAGAATGCTGGAATAGGATGCCATTTCCTTCTCCAGGGGATCTTCCTGATCCAGGGATTGAACTTCCTTCCCTTCTGTCTCCTGCATTTGCCAATAGTGCCACCTGGGAAGCCCCTACGGCTAGTATCTGCCACTCAATACCAGAAGAGTGTGCCTTTGGGGTTATGATTGAAGAAAAGTTACACTGCTCAAAATAGCCTGGAGTTAAAAATCCCCTTCAGGTCCTCCCCACCATTCTATGCAAAACAGAATTCTCTCACCCAAAGAAAAAAATGGACATTAAGTTTGATTATGCCCAGCTCCTAGTTGCTCCAGCCTCTGGCCAATTTCCAAAATTCCTTGCCCCAGCCTTTTAAAAGATATCTACTCCGAACAACCTTGGAGAAGAACAGGCCCCCTTAAGACAGTAGCTTTCCACATACATGTCTATATATGTATACTTACTCTTTCCTTGGGTTAGGGCAGCAGCTCACTGATCTGACTGCTGCCCCTTCTCGCCTCATTAAAGGCAATCTGTTCCTGCAAAGCGTGGGTCGTCTTGTTCTTTTTCTGAACTTCTCTTTCTCTAACTCCCTTACCTTACAATTCTCTAAGACGTGTATAGAATAAGTGCAGTATATAATAAAAATTCATAATCACCTAGAACAATATTATTAGATTTTTAAATCATTTAGAATCAGTAATGTTTGTAAAATTGAGAATATGGAAAGTTAATATACTCTCCTTGCACAGTTCTTGCCTGGAGAATCCCAGGGACAGGGGAGCCTGGTGAGCTGCTGTCTATGGGGTCGCACAGAGTCGGACATGACTGAAGTGACTCAGCAGCAGCACAGTTAGTCCATAAGTTAGTATGTATGAAAACAGCTTACCTTTTGTGAAATCACTCAATTGAAAATTTGTTTTAACAGAAGACATTTTTTTAAGGTATACTTATCAACCCTAAACTTTCTTTACATCTTTGCTAACTCCACCATCTTAAAACAACAACAAAAAAACCTCTCACTTAACCCACACCTCTCTACATAAGACAAAGCCTATGCAATCATAACAAAGCCAAGAGTTCACATCTGCTAAGAAGCAGACACATGGACACTTTTCCCATTCCTGCCACATTGCTCAGTGAGTGACCACAGATCTCTCATGTCTTCAGTGTGCTTTTGCAGGACCCTTTCTCATTAACAATGATGGAATCACAGAGTTCTTTGTAAGACTATAAGCATTAAGAATTTTGAGAGCAAACAGAAAATAGAACTCAAAATTGTTTCTGAAAACAATGAAGGAAAGCCACCTTCTGTGGAAGGCATTCAGTTCAGTTCAGTTCAGTTGCTCATTCGTGTCCAACTCTTTGCGACCCCATGAATCACAGCACACCAGGCCTCCCTGTCCATCATCAACTCCCAGAGTTCACTCAGACTCATGTCCATTGAGTCAGTGATGCCATCCAGCCATCTCATCCTTTGTCGTCCCCTTGTCCTCCTGCCCCCAACCCCTCCCAACATCAGAGTCTTTTCCAATGAGTCAACTCTTAGCATAAGGTGGCCTAAGTACTGGTTTCAGCTTTAGCATCATTCTGGTTGGACCGTCTTGCAGTCCAAGGTACTCTCAAGAGTCTTCTCCAACACCACAGTTCAAAAGCATCAATTCTTCAGCACTCAGTTTTCTTCACAGTCCAACTCTCACATCCATACATGACTACTGGAAAAATCATAGCCTTGACTAGATGGACCCATTAATAGGGCATATAAAATCTGAGGGCACTTTAACCTGAGAGTTAGAATAGAAGAGTTAAATAGTTAGAGTTAAATAGAGGAACTTGAGCCTCTATTGAAGAATGGTGAGAAACAAGTAAGATTTTCACATATCTGGAATACCTGGTTCCTATTCCATCAAAATTAAAATAGATTAAAGAATCTAGGAATAAAATTAACTATTAGTTCATTGCAATCTCAATCCAGTTCCCAACTAGAATTTCTATTGGCTTTTATGAGTCAATCTCATATTTATCTCATTAAAATAGCCATAAAAATGTGCAGCTCATGTGGATGTACATAAGATAGGTATGATCTTGAACTAAGTGATGTTTTAATATAAATAAAGTAAAACTCTGAGATACTGATAGAGAAATAATAGGATAATATATGATTTAAGAGAGGTAAAATGATGGTATTTTGAGAAAAATGAACTTATTAAATGTTAATAGTGAATATTTATCTCTCTTTGATTTAATAATATTTTTAAAAATGATTCATAACCCTTTTAAATGAAAGCTGGTGTTTTCACTTTTTCTTTCCAAGATCCACATAAGGAATGGATCTAATATTAGGTTGTATTACCCTTGAACAATTGCTGTAGAAATATCCTAATTTCAGAGCTTCATTCCTTCTCTCCATCCCTCCCTCCTCCCCCCTTCTCCCTTATATGTTGGCCTCCACAAGGAGCATCTGGTCCCAGCTTCTCCCAGTCTCTACTATCTGCCTCTATATTCTCCTGGAAATCCATTTCCTATCACATCCCATCTCCAAATACGTTACTTGTCACTAAGCATTGTGTATTAAAGACATCCTCAATAAAACACATATTTGAAGTATGTGTATATACATTTATACATGTACATATTTGAACTATATATGTGCATGTATATATATATAAAATATATACAACTATGTATCTTAGTATAGTCTCATATATTAGGATCATCTTATGTATGTATCAATGATCCCAAATCAATTAGACTGCCTGTCCACCTTGGCTGAGTTCTCTGGAAATTTTATTTTCCCAACTGTTCAAGACTTAAATTTCTTCAACTATGAATCTGTTTTTGATAGACCATTTTAGGCCTCTGAAACATGGACCTACATCACGATTATTCTTCTAAAATGATTTTGTGACAGTCTCCTTTTAAAACAGACAGGAAGATAGATGAGATAACAAAAAACTATTTATTTGTAGGAATTGATTTTTCAATGATTGGCATCTAAATGCAAAGTAAATACAGTTTCATTTCCTCCCACTGTGGTGAAGCAAATCTGTCAGTCTAAGGTCCCCTAAACCCACTGTCCCTTTCATCATTCTAAAATAAAAGAATGGTTTCCATTAATCAGAGCACAAAGCTTGAAACCTAGCTTCTTGAGCCAATGTATCATGATTGTCTATGTAGTCTGTAATAAACCTATTAAATTATGTATTCATACTCTCTAATGATTAATAGAAACATTGGAAACAAATGCCAAGAATTAGAACATTTCTTAGTATTTTTATTATTTTCCTTTTGGCTTTTTCAAACTGTCAAGTGCAAATAATTTCTCACTTTTAGTAGAGCTCTTAGCCTGGATATTAGCACTAGGAGCTAAAATTTAAACTATACTAATAACATTTTAATTCTAAGTTGAACCTACAAAGTTTCAAATTAGAGTATAAAGAGAAAGGGAGAATAATTTGTTGTTTTATCTGTTTTGTGACAGGTTTTCAAAATTATGTGAAAATTTTAACTTTTTCCATTTTGATGGCCCCCATCCAATGCCAAAACAAGTAACTTTAATCAGTCATACTGCATTACCTTCTCTGAATGGAACCTTCTCAATGTAGCATAAAATGCATTTTAAAGAAAATATTTAATTATGGGAAAGCTAAATATGGCTCGTAATCCATGTGCTAGTGCAGATAAAGGGCTAAGATGTTTCTGTCCAGAGATGTATATAATTCAGTCACCATTCTTCTGCTTATAGTCAGTGCCTGAAGTTTTAACAGCTGTCTCATTACAGCTAAACTACCCTGGTGGCTCAGATAGTAAAGCGTCTGTCTACAATGCAGGAGACCCAGGTTCAATCCCTGGCTTGGGAAGATCCCCTGGAGAAGAAAATGGCAACCCACTCCAGGACTATTGCCTGGAAAACCCCATGGATGGAGGAGCATGCTGCAGTCCAAGGGGTTGCAAAGAGTCAGACACGACTGAGAGACTTCACTTCACTTCACAGAAAGTATAAAATAAGAACAAAGGTTTTGGAAGTTTAATGTTTTTGTCTGCCACATGGGATTTTCCAAAATTCATTTGACGTTTAAGTACGATCCAAATATAAACATCCCAGGGAAAAGTTCCACTTCAAATATACTAAATAAGGCCAAGAGATAGTAATGAAATATGAAATGATACCCACTAAAGGAGCCAGAAAACAGTTCCTATCATCATTTGCTAACATAAACCTCAATATAAGAAACAGAAATAATACATGGTGAGGAGAAATGTACACCGGGTTCCAGATGTCCTCTTAGTCAAGATAATCTTACTTTCTCTGACTTTTCTATGTGAAAGTGTGCCTATTTCTCTTGCCAAAGTTGATAGAGGTTCTCTACCCAACAGAGAAATGCCAAACAGGATTTAATAAGGTATTGAGGCGAAGTGCTCCTTAGATCACTGATGCATTGTCATACAATGCAATCCTGCTACAAAATTACTACTCAAAGGGGAATCTGGGGAGCAGCTTCAACCTGTATCACCTTGGACTTGTTAGGCATGCAGAATTTTATGCCTAACCTGGATCAACTGATTCACAGGCTACAGTTTTAACAAGATCCCCAGGTGGTTGGTATTTGCACTAAAGTTTGAGACACAGCATCACCTCCAAATATTCCTCCAGGCTTCCTTGAACATCTTCCAGTTACTAGGTAATCACTCTCCAGGGTAGCTTTTTCAGTATTAAACAGCTCCCAAAATAAAGAAGTTATCTTTACCTTTTTAAGGTAAAGATATTCTTCTCTATTACTTCCTCCTAATTAGTCAAAAATCTTTCCCTTCAAGTCACTCAGAAACTATTCAGTCCCCGTTTTAAATTTTAGGAATGTCTTTTAAATAATTGCAAATAGTACTTGATTCTTATCCTCATCATCTCCAGTTACTTTAACTATGCCTCAAATGTCCTATTTAGTTTCTCTTAAAAATGTTGGAAGCTCTATATTAAAATCATATTTATCTCTATAATCATGATTTCCAATACTGACTATG
>SJYC01078059.1:0-13930 GCA_006408675.1 Madoqua kirkii | reverse complement strand
TGTATTTGCTTATAATTCCCATTATTGGAATAATCCAATTAGTTACCTTAACATAAATTCAAACTCAAGTTGCAAAATCCCATTTTCTTCAAAGGAAAATCTAAATTTATTTCCCTAGTGATATTACCATTTATTCCTTAGATGCTATTAATCAGTCTCACCTACTTGCTATTCAATGTCACTTTGATTTTTTCATGTTTCCCTTTGTTCCTTTGCTCATTAAAACCTATTAATTTCTTTATGCAAAGTACTGCTCTATCATATAAAACTTCCTATCAATTTATGCAGTGGCTCACAGCAACTGCATAATATAATTTAGCATGTGAATTATCTCAGCAGTACTATAAAGGATGATATTATTTTTACTTCAGAGATGAATATCTTTTATTTATCTATATAGTAGATAACTCACTCAAAGTTGCAGGAACCTCGAGTGCAACTTAAGTCTCCTTCAAACCCAGTGTATGTTCCCAGATAGCTTACGTGTACATCAAAGCTGACAACTAAATTAAAGAGTAGTTAATAACAGGAGGGCTAACTTCCTCTTTGACTAACATTTGCTGTAGAGTTTAAATGTGGGAAATACATGACCTTTCAACAACATCATTTCAAGCTGTCCCTTTTATACCATTTAATCCCTATAAACTCAGTAGTAGTATGTCTTTTCGTGCCTTATTTTAGTATCTTGGATATTCCCTCATTTTGTCCTTAATCTGGCTTCTGGATAGTAATTTGTTAATTTCCTTTTTTGTCTTTTTGAATAACCAATTTTGGATTACTGATATTTTCTACAGTGCTTTTAACAGCTTTATTGAAATACAGTTGACATAAGTCACACATTTATAGCATAAAGGTTTTTTTTTTTTGGTACTGTTATACAGTGACAATCAAAATATTTTCATTGTGCCAAAAAGAAACACCAAATCTTTAGCTGCCACCTCCCTATTATCCCTATCTCCCCATCCTAGGTGACCACAAATCTATTTTCTCTATACATTGTTGTTCAGCCACTAAGTTGTATCGACCCTTTGTGATCCTCATGGACTATAGCATGCCAGGCTCCTCTGTCCTTTACTATCTCCCGGAGTTTGCTCAAATTCATGTCCACTAAGTCAGTGACAGTGCCTAACCATCTCATCCTCTGCTGCCCTCTTCTCCTTTTGCCATCAGTCATTCCCAGCATCAGGGTCTATTCCAGTGGTTCAAACTCTTCTCATCAATGGCCAAAGTATTATTTTGCCTATTCTGGACATTTCATATCAATGTTTATTTCACATTCACCACATAGTACATGTGCTTTTGTGATTAACTTCTTTCACTTAGCATAGTATTTTCAAGATTCACCCATACTGCAGTGTACATCAGTACTTCATTTTGTACATTTTTCAAAATATTAAGTATATATAAATTCTCTTATATATAAGCTAAAGAACTGAGATTTTCAGAAATTATGATTTACCCAATGTCAAAGCATAAACAGTAAATAGTGAAACTGGGGTATAAAACTAAGACTGATCCAAGCTTATTCTACTTGCCTGAGCTACTTAAACATAATGATGGCTAAACAGAACTCATATAATACTCCTTGAGGAAATTATTTTTATATTCCATTTTACACCTGAATTGACTGAGACACAAAGAGGTAAAATATCTTGCCCCAAATCATACGTCTGCATAGCAGAAGGTCAGATTAACTCCAGAGACCTGGCTCACTGAAAACCCAACTTAACTGCTCAGGCAGGACAAGGACATAATGATAGAAGAAGCTGCCTTTTATTGAAAAGCCAAAAGAGGCATTCAATTTGGAGAGAAAAAGTAATGTACATGCAACAAAGAAAGAATCTAAAAAAGGAGGTAAGAAGTTAGGAGATAAAAATTGAATGTAGGAGGGAGTACACTTCTGTTTAAAAATTAAAAACATGCTACTATGGTAAGGAGTCCACAATCAACCCAGTTTCAAAGATTTGCACAAAAGAGGAGAAAAATTCCCAAGTCCCCTTTAGAACATGATTTTATGACTCTGTGAGCATCATCTCTACTTTTTAGAATATACAATAATTTCATATTTTTTTATTTTCTTAAAATCTATATTTTCTGTCTCAGTTTCAGATAGATGACCCAAGTTATATGCATAAAAACAAGGAATGAACAGAGGGCTGTTTGACTAAGTATTGTCTTCTGAATGCAGATATAATCCATCATTATGTGTGGCCTTTTATAGAAACTTCAAAAACAATATGAACTTGAAAGAAAAACATAGCCCCTGAATATGACATAGTATAATTAATGAATTAGATCGAATAGAAGTTTAAAGATAGATAGATATTTTCAGAAGATACTGAGGAAAATTGGCAAGGTGCAGAAATATATGTACAGTGTGAAATTCATGTAAATTTGACCAATTCACTGAAAAATATTTGCCTGTGAATAAACATGCATGGAACCAAGGCATAAAATATGAAGGGGGGAAATATACTCTATTGTCAGGTTTCTAAGTTGCATCTAGAAAAAGACTCTGAAGAAGTATAAAGAAGAAAAACTCCAAATGTATTATTTTATCTCTTAAAGAAAATATTTTGAACAAACATAGGAAAAATTGAAAGATGTTAGTATTTTGATAATAAGCATGAAAGAAAATGAAAATCCCTCAGTCGTGTCCAATTCTTTGTGACCCCATGGACAGTATACACAGAATTCCCTACACCAGAATACTGGAATGGGTAGCTGTTCTCTTCTCCAGGGAATCTTCCCATCCCAGGGACCAAACCCAGGTCTCCCACATTGCAGGCAGATTCTTTACAGCTCAGCCACAAGGGAAGCCCAAGAATACTGGAGTGAGTAGCCTATCTCTTCTCCAGAGGATCTTCCCAGCCCAGGAATATGAACCAGGTTCTCCTGCATTGCAGGCATATTCTTTACCAATTGAGCTATCAGGGAAGCTGTATTCAGGTATGACCTAAACCAAACTCCTTATTTTTATAATGTCATAAATAGGGAAAAAAAAAGACAAAGTCAAATAAGTATGTATATGACACATTTTCTGTAAATTTATCATGGTAAAAAATATCTGGGTAAGAAAATGTGTAAAGAATTAAATTAACACAGCAGAGGGGGTGGAGTGTGTGAGTAAATAGATTATCTAAGACATTCAGGAAACAACAGGGAGTCATAATTCAAGCCTCAACTACTAACTGTAATTTTGCAATTACTTTTTTTTCTTATGGGGTTTAATTGAGGTGAGATAATAGAACTGAAAAAAAATTGAAAGAAAAAAATAAAAAAAGACATATACCGAAAACATGTATAATTTATGTTAACCTCCAGGTTGATTATTTATACCAACATCTGTTATTTTAAAAGAGAAGCTTGTAAAGCAAATATAGATGTATGTTAGCTAACTAAAATTAATATAGGCTCACTTCATATTATAGTATCTCTGCAAAACTCAAGCTAAGACATTTGTAGCAACTGATATACATTAGTAAGAGTAATAATGAGAAGGAGGAGACAGTGTTTCATTTCAGAAATTCAAAGTGTTAGACTGCAGAGCCCAAATCCAAGAGTAGAATGCAGACATTTTATCTGGCTATCACAAATATAGGACAGTGAAGGTGAAGGAAAGAGGTATGGTGTGCTCACGTGGAGCATAGAAATCTTGCATATGGACTACAGAGAAACCATTCCTACATGGAAAGGGGGACCGAAGGAATGCATTTGCCTGGCGTTGTTCAGTCACTCAGCTGTGTCTGATTCTGAGACCCCAGGGATGGCAGCATGCCATGCTTTCCTGTCCTTCACTATCTCCCAGAGTTTGCTAAAATTCATGTCCATTGAGTCAATGATGACATCCAATCATCTCACCTCTGTTGCCCACTTCTCCTCCTGCCTTCAATCTTTCCCAGGATCAGCATCATTTGCCTGGCTGCCTCCCATTTCCTGTCATTGTTCAAAATTCATTCCATAAGGAATTAATTCCTCTATACTTCAGGGAATCAAAACCCTCCTTTAGGGCTTCTCTGGTGGTTCTACGGTAAAGAATCTGGGAGGATTCCACATGCCACAAAATGACTAAGCCTATGCGCCACAACTATTGAACCTGTTCTCTAGAACCTGGGAGCTGCAACTACTGGATGGAGTCCATGCTCTGCAACAAGAGAAGTCACCACAATCAGAAGCCTGTGCACTGCAACTAGAGAGGCACTGCGTTCTCTGCAACTAGAGAAAAGCCCGCACAGCAACAAAGACCTAGCACAGCCAAAATTTTTTGAAAAGCCTCCTTTAGAAGTATGACTATTATAAGGGAAAAAATGTTGGTAACGATATGAGAAAGTGGAAGCCTTGTACACTGTTGGCTGGAATGTAAAGTGGTGCAACCAGTATGGAAAACAATATAGAGTTTCCTCAAAAAAGAAAAATAGTACTACCGTGAGATTCAGCAATCCTATTTCTAAGTGTAGGCCTCTAAAACTTGAAATCAGGATCTCAAATGGATTTCTGCACTCTCATGTGCATTGCAGCATTATTCACAATAGCCAAAATATGAAAGCAACCTAAATGTTCATCAGCAGATAAACAGAATGTAGTATGCACGTTCACTGGGATATTATTCAGCCTCATCAGTTAAGTTCAGTTGCTCAGTCGTGTCTGACTCTGCAACCCTATGAATTGCAGCACACCAGGCATCCCTGTCCATCACCATCTCCCAGAGTTCACGTTCATTGAGTCCGTGATGCCATCCAGCCATCTCATCCTCTGTCGTCCCCTTCTCCTCCTGCCCTCAATCCCTCCCAGCATCAGAGTCTTTTCCAATGAGTCAGTTGTTCTCATGATGTGACCAAAGTACTGGAGTTTCAGCTTTAGCATCATTCTTTCCAAAGAACACACAGGGCTGATCTTTAGATCAACTGGTTGGATCTCCTTGCAGTCCAAGGGACTCTCAAGGGTCTTCTCCAACACCACACTTCAAAAGTATCAATTCTTCAGCACTCAGCTTTCTTCACAGTCCAACTCTCACATCCATACATGACCACTGGAAAAACCATAGCCTTGACTAGATGGACCTTTGTTAGCAAAGTAATGTTTCTGCTTTTCAATATGCTATCTAGGTTGGTCATAACTTTCCTTCCAAGGAGTAAGCATCTTTTAATTTCATGGCTACAGTCACCATCTGCAGTGATTTTGGAGTGCAAAAAAATATGTTTCCACTGTTTCCCCATCTATTTCCCATGAAGTGATGGGACCAGATGCCATGATCTTCATTTTCTGAATGTTGAGCTTTAAGCCAACTTTTTCACTCTCTTCTTTCACTTTCATCAACAGGTTCTTTAGTTCATTCAAAAGTATCAATTCTTCAGCACTCAGCTTTCTTCACAGTCCAACTCTCACATCCATACATGACCACTGGAAAAACCATAGCCTTGACTAGATGGACCTTTGTTAGCAAAGTAATGTTTCTGCTTTTCAATATGCTATCTAGGTTGGTCATAACTTTCCTTCCAAGGAGTAAGCATCTTTTAATTTCATGGCTACAGTCACCATCTGCAGTGATTTTGGAGTGCAAAAAAATATGTTTCCACTGTTTCCCCATCTATTTCCCATGAAGTGATGGGACCAGATGCCATGATCTTCATTTTCTGAATGTTGATAAAGGGAGATAATTCTGTTATTTGTGACAACATGGATGAATTTGGAGTGCAGTATGATAAGAGAAATAAACTGGTCACAGAAAGAAACACTGAGTGATTCCACATATATGAAGTTACTAAAATGGTCAAACCTATGGAAATAGAGAGTAGAAATGGTGGTTTCTAGAGGTGGTTGGGAGGAGGAAAATGGGGAGTTGCCATTCAATGGGAATAAAGTCTTAGTTATATAAGATTAATAAGTTCTAGAGATCTGCTGTACAACTTTGTGCCTAAGTATTAACAATACTGTAGATGTATTTAATACTTTTAAGAGACTAGATCTCACATTAAGCATGTTTACCACAATTTAAAAATTATTACAGTGGGAATAGGTAAGCTTGAAGCAGAAAGTATTGCTATTAGAGATCAGTAGAATTACTTGGAAGATGAAACAGTTTAAGAAAGAGTCATCAATGGTTGATTATTCCGTACACTGCTATCTGATTCCATCTATCTTTTATGGGACTAGAGAAAAAAGAAATACATAATCACTTTCTCTTTAGCAACGATGAACTCTGAAGCACCATCTTGGGAGGTGTTCAATAAAAGTTTATTTCAAATTATGCCATTATGGTAGAAGCAGCCAGGCGATGCCATTAGACTGACAGATCCACATTTCTGCTTCATTTGCTGTATCTGTGACTTTGGGCAAATTGCATAATCTGTGCTTTAATTCACTCACAAATCAATTGAGGATAGTAATATATTATTCCATGGATATTCTCAAGTAATATGTGGGATCATAAATATGAATCATTAACCACAGTGCCTGGCATTTAGTAGAAAATCAATGTATATCAATTTATTCTCCTCACTATTCTGAATGATTATTTGGGTGTCATGAGAAATTTTATTCATTACAAGCATCACTGCTGCAATATTAATACATAATTAGATTATGGGAGAAAATGACACTAATTGCCTGTCAGTCAGTGGTCATACCATTTTTAGCAACTTCAAGAAATACCTGCGATGGGAATGACTTTGCAATGAAGATAAAGTAAAACAAAACCTTGGTATCCTGGGAATGTGATGATTCTAAGCATAGGTTATTTGCCTTTGACAGAAAACTCGGATGTTTGCTAGGTTTTATTCCAAATTCCTGAGGGAGAGGAGATTGAAATTTTTTCCAGGAAAACCTCAATTCTAGGTCTACAAAGACACTTGTCATTAGAATTTATTCCTTTTTTGCACGGCTGGTACTGAGTATAAGCTTGTGTATCTATGGGTCTTTTGCAATAATGTACATTTCACTGAAAAATTCATACATAATGATGAAATATATGCCCATTAGGAAATAAGTTGCTATGTTAAATTTGTGATGGCAGACTAACCCAAGTTAAACATGGGAAATGTGTTATGATTCTAATTCCTAATATCTCTGATCCACAGTGAATATCTACAAGTGAGCACTGAAAAGATTCAAATGTGATCATTAGGTAGGTAGAAGGTTAAACTTATTTTTAGTAATACTAATATGTAAAATTCAGTGAAGCTTCATGTGACATGAGATTTAGGTACATGTCTCTTAAATAGCTTAAGATTTTACCTTTTCTATTAGGTATCAACATCATAGATCTTTTTCAACATTCTGATAAAGGTCAACAGAAAGTTTTCTTTTCAAGTGTATTCATATCTCTCTCAGTTACTTGCCTTTTGATTCCTTTCACTTGGTCTTCCACTGTCTTAGTGGTATCTTAACTAGTCCTTTATTCTCTTCTTTTCAGCTTTCTATCTCTCTCACAGCTGTTGAGTTGAGTTTGCTTACTTATAGTTCTTCTTACGTCTAGTTTCTGCTGAGAAACCTTCCTAACTGCCTACTGTCCAATATAGAATCAATACTAAAAAGTTTAGGGGATTTCCCTGGCAGTCTGGTTATTAAGAATTCACTTGCCAATGCAGGAGACATGGATTTGACCCATTGTCCAGGAAGATCCCACATGACATGGAGCAGCTAAGCCCCTGTGACATGACCACTGAACCCACGTGCCCTAGAGCCCATGCTCTGAACCAGAGAAACCCCTGCAAGGAGAAGCCTGTGCCCCACATCTTGAAATAGCCCACCTAGAGAAAGGCTACAGACAACAAAAGGCCTATGTGCCACAGCTAAGACTCAGCACAGCCACACAAAAAATTTTTTATGAAAAAACTGAATATTTAGATTTCAAAACCTTAAGGATTTGGCCAATCTACTTTCCAGTCTTTCCTCTCACTGACATATGAATCACTGCATATCAATTTCAACTCATATTTTACTTTTATCCAAAAATTTCTCTAATTACATCAGAGTTTGCTCCTATAAACTCAATTTCTAATGATTTATAGCTCCCTTTTGACAATCACTTCATTGCACCCAGCATAAAACATTACTCATATCCATGGTTTCTAAAATTTCAAAGGCAACATACAAGGAGAAACTTATGTTAAAATTGATTTTTTGTCTTTTCTCAATGGATTATTGGAGAAGGGACAGAGGCACCACAGAGACTCCTCCTAAATGTTGGGAAGAAACTAAGCAAAATAATTTAATTTTGCATGTTTTAATATGCAAAACATAATAATTAAAATTGTGGGCTTTGGGTGGTAAAGAACTTCAAGTCAGTGCAGAACGAGATTGCTCAATATAACAAGTCTATTTTTAAATTGTCATGGTGTTTGGGAGGGTGATAAAAAATATGAAGATGACTAAAAAATAGCTATGAAGCTGATCAGATTATCTAGAGAAGCTTTTAGCCTGGCTGGATTCTTGAACCATGCTCAGGGACATTCCCATTCAAAGAAAGGAATATTTTCCTCAACACTGAGGCAGACTGGAAATTAAAGGTTAATAAGTAGTAAGTATGGATTCATGTCTCTGTAAAGGAACATGCCACATGGACTTGACAACCAGGCATTTCTGATATCCAGTTTTACATTCTCCTCTGTCCATGGAATTCTGCAGGAAAGAATACTGGTGTGGGTTGCTGTACCCTCCTCCAGAGCAACGTAGATGGAGCTTCTCCAGGGGATTTTTCCAACTCAGGGATGGAAACTTGGTCTCCCACTTTGCTGGCTGGTTGGCTTCCCTGGTGGCTCAAATGGTAAATTAACTTGTCAAAGGAAAATTACCCATGAATCTAACAGTATTTAAACTTTTAGGCTGCTGATTATGTACATGGACCTGCTCCAATAAGTATTATTAATATGTGCATATGGTCATGTTTGTAAGATGACTATGAGTAAGATTTTGAAAATAAAAAGTGATAATTTTAATTAAATTTCTTCTTTTTTCAATGCCAACTTCTACATCATATTTCTCGTTTTATTAGTTAAGTATAGAGTAGCCTCAGGTATTTTCGAGATCTAGTTTAAGGAAAGTTGAGTTTGGAGTTGTTCATTTAGTATAGGTTTAAAGGAGTACATTTTATAGTTAATCATAATGTTCACATACAGTTATACAAGAATATGTTTAACATGCAACTGAACTCAGGTAGCTCTGTTGATCTCCAGGGATGTTTGGAAGTCTAACAACAACACTTGGCCAAGATAAAGGTGAAATATACTAGTGAATGAATTTTATTCTGATGTTGAAAACACAAAATTCCTTGGAAGCACTCTGTACTGCTTGTCTTCCTTGTTTATCATATACATACATATGTACTTACATGGCCTGGATTTAGCTACATGACCAGCAGGACATAAGAGCCACTTCAGTGAACTCATTCACTGATTTCCCTGAAAAATAGTGCCTTTTACATAACTTAGGTGTTCAAGTGTTCTTGCCTGCAGAATCCCAGGGACAGGGGAGCCCAGTAGGCTGTCATCTGTGGGGTCGCACAGAGTCGGACATGACTGAAGCGACTTAGCAGTAGCAGCAGCAGCAGCAGCAGGTGCTCATAGTAAACAAACAACACATGTTCTATGAGACCCACAAAGGACAAGTAGGGGCTATGCCCTGATATCTTAAAAAGTGAAAGTCACTCAGTCATGTCCAACTCTTTGCAACCCTGTAGACTATACATTCCATGGAATTCTCCAGGCTAGAATACTGGAGTGGGTAGCCTTTCCCTTCTCCATGTGATTTTTCCCAACCCAGGAAATGAACCCAGGTCTACCCACATTGTGGGCAGATTCTTTACCTACTGAGCCACAAGGGAAGCCCCAAAATACTGGAGTGGGTAGCCTATCCCTTCTCCAGTAGATCTTCCCAATCCAGGAATCAGACTGGGGTCTCCTGCATTGCAGGCAGATTCTTTAGCAGCTGAGCCACCGGGGAAGCCCTAGCTACTCCGGAAGCCCTAACTGCTAAACACTGCTAGTACTTTTTCTACTGTTAGTTTCTTGTCCCTTTCCTAAATTCTTACGTGTGTATGCCCTACAAAGTCCCAAGAATCCTTTCAATTATTTAGCTCAGTGTCATAACTTGTTACCTTAGTTATGACAAAACATACGTGAACTGGAATAACACCTGATAGTTTTATAACCAACCGCTGTGCTGAAACTTTCCCTTGTTAAAAAAAAAATACAAGGCCAGAGGTACTATATAGTACCAGTATGCCCTACATCATCTGTGTTTAGCACTGAATATGAGCAGTAAAAATAATGCAAGATTTGAAAATTACAGAGTAAAAAGCTACCCTACGTAAATTCTTATGGTCATCAGACTTGTAAAATTTTAAGTGGAAAATTCAGTTCTCATCAACGCTTAATTGAAAAGGTACTTCATTCTTGTTAGGCATACTCTTTATTCACTGTATACAATTACATATGAATCATGTAATTTTGATAAAATATATCAAAATGTTGGCATTTGTGGAGGAGAACTTTCAGAAATACTGTAGTAAGTAAGTATATTTAGCAGTGATACCGCATTATATAAATTTCAACTCTCAATAGCAAAAGTTCATTTTCTTCAACCTAAAGAGATTAAAGACAAGCATCTTATATTCTCTGTGTGTATAATATATATTATTGTATATACTGTGCAAATTAAGCCTGTGGTCATCTTAACAAAGAAAAAACATATGTCAAAATACAGCACACTTAATTGATTAAAACACTCAAAAATTAGTAATAATAGGGAATTTTCTTAATATTAAAAAAGGTATTTATGAAAAACACACAGCCAACATCATGTTTGATGGTGAAAGACTGAATATACCACAACCTAATACACTAGAGGGTCTTTCAGGGCAATTAGGTAGGAAAAAGCAATATAATTCAAACAGGAAAGGATGGAACACAATTATCTCCACTCACAATGGCTTGATATTTTCTAAGAGAAATCTTAATACAAACACAGAAACTAGACTTATTAAGTTTCAGACATACAAAATATCTGCTTACTGCCAGAAGTCAGGATATGCTCACTTCAAACTGATCCTCTTACTCAAGCAGCCAAGAAGCTTTCTTTCCCTTTTTCATCTGTTTTTTAGGGGTTTCACTTTAGGACTTTAAACAATGAGGATGGTAGAGTATATCTTTTTATTCTAATTATCACAAAAGTGGAAAATTTTAAAAAGAAACAACTTTGGAGGGTAAAGATCTTTTTAAGGTTAAATGTGTAAATGCTTAATATATTCTTGTTGCTGTGAGAGTTAATCTTAACCAAAAAAATTTATTTATTACTTAACATATAAAAGCTTAATGTATTTCATGAGGTTGATAATGAAGCAACACTAGTAAAATACTTGTGCTATAGTAAACTACATCCTTGATCTGGCTACATAATGTTTAGTTCAGGAAGATGTACTTTTACCTACCTTTATGCTATAAACACATTCACCACATTTGTTAGAATTTACACAACACTGCATGTGGCCTAATTATCATTATAAAATTGGTCTATTGTTACTTCTTTGTCCCCTTATCAGTCAGAAAACATCATTCTCTTGCTTTACATTCTTCCCAGAGAATACTAGAATTGGAGTCTTTCTAGTATATTATAGGAGAAGGCAATGGCATCCCACTCCAGTACTCTTGCCTGGAAAATCCCATGGAGGGAAAAGCCTGGTAGGCTACAGTCCGTGGGGTCGCGAAGAGTCAGACACACTGAGCGACCTCACTTTCACTTTTCATTTTCATGCATTGGAGAAGGAAATGGCAACTCACTCCAGTGTTCTTGCCTGGAGAATCCCAGGGACGGTGGAGCCTGGTGGGCCGTCATCTATGGGGTAGCATAGAGTGGGACACGACTGAAGCGACTTAGCAGCAGCAATATATTACAATCCAAACACTTAAATTCCATGCTTGCATGAAAATAGGAGCAGAGCAACATACATTGCTAATTTTTTTTTTTAAGTCTCTATAGGGATTAGGACTTTGATTAACTAGGCAGCCTCAGGGACCACTGAAACGCTGATCTGAAATCCCTCCAATTATAATTATTCTTTACTACATTTAGTGTTTAGAGTGTCCGTGCCTCCCCAATTAAGAATCGCTGTTTGTCTGGACAGCAACATGTAAAAGAATGAAATATAACACTTCCTAACACCATACATAAAGATAAACTCAAAATGGATTAAAGACCTACATGTAAGACCAGAAACCCAAAAACTCTTAGAGGAAAACATTGGCAGAACACTCTGTGACATAAGTCATAGCAAAATCCTCTATGACTCACCTCTGAGAGTAATAGAAATAAAAACAAAAATAAACAAGTGGGACCTAATTAAACCTAAAAGCTTTGCACAGCAAAGGAAACTATAAACAAGGTGAAAAGACAGCTCTCAGAATGGGAAAAACATAATAGCAGATGAAACAACTGACAAAGGATTAGTTTTCAAAAATATACAAGCAGCTCATACAAATCAATACCAGGAAAAGAAACAATCCAATCAAAAAGTGGGGAAAAGACTGAAACAAGCATTTCTCCGAAAGCATACAGATGGCTAATAAACACAAGGAAAGATGCTCAACACTGCTGATTACTAAGGAAATGCAAATCAGAACTACAATGAGAGATCCCCTCACACTGGTCAGGATGGCCATCATCAAAAAATCTACAAACAATAAAGGCTGCAGACGGTGTGGAGAAAAGGGAACTCTCTTGCACTGTTGGTTGGAATGCAAATTGACACAGCCACTATGGAGAAGACTATGGAGATTCCTTTAAAAACTAGGAATAAAACCACCATATGACCCAGCAATCCAAGTCAGAAAGAGAAAAACAAATATCTCATGCTAATGCATATATATGGAATCTAGAAAGACATCACCAATGAACCTATTTACAGAGCAGCAATGGAGACAAAGACCCTGAGAACAGATTTCTGGATATGGCTGTCAGGGGTGGGAAGGAGTGGGTGGGAGGTATGGCAACATGGAAATATACACTACCATATGTAAAACAGATAGCCAATGGCAATTTGCTGTATGATTCAGGGAACTCAAACTGGGCCTCAGTAACAACCTAGGGGGTGGGATGGGGAGGGAGGTGAGAGGGATGTTCAAGTGGGAGGGGACATGGGTAAAACTGTGGCTGATTTATGTTGATGTTTGGTAGAAACCAAACAACACTGTAAAACAAATATCCTTCAATTAGCAATAAATAAATTTTAAAAAGAATCATTGTTTTTGAGGTGCTGAGTGTGGTAGTGGTTATGGGGTGGTGGTGGTAGTGATGGTCTAGAAAGTTCATTCTCTATGTCTGCACATAAGAATTATTTTGGGTAGGTTTTGTACTTAAATTCTAAACTAGCATTTAAGGAAAAAATTATCTGGATCCCACTAAACCTATTGTCTCTTATCAGTTTACTAAGTACATTTTATTGTACTTTTATTTATTTTATTTTACTTTTATTATCTTCATTATATTTTTTACATTTTAATGTACTTACTAAGTACATTTTATTGTACATTTCAAAAGAACTGTGTACTCTGCTTCTTAGGAGTAAAAATTCTCTTATAGCCTTTACCTTGAAATACTTTCTAGCTAATCATAAATAAAATAAAAGAAAGACAAAGCAAAGACTGCATCATCTTTTGCTTTATTTTCTTTTTTATAATTTTTATGAATAAACTAGTCTTTTTCAGGACCAAGATATAAAGTCAATATTAACTAATATTAAAAGTGAAAGAGATGATTCATTTTTTAACAAGGTCTTCCCAGAATAATTTATACATCAGCAATCCACACAGATTATATGACTTTTCCAAAGTCACAGTCCTTCAGGACTTCAGAATCAGAACTTAAACTCTTTTGAATGTTAGTTTAACACAACTCTTATCATACCATATTGTTTACTATATAATTAAAGAATTATAGG
>SJYC01078058.1:0-29112 GCA_006408675.1 Madoqua kirkii | reverse complement strand
TTTATCTCTTGAGCTTTTTATATGATATCAAAAATCCAATAATTCTTTTCAAAATATAATGACATGGATATCCTATCCACAAGATATAGAGCAGTTTGGAAATTCAACAAATCTGTAATTTGAGGTTTCAGTGTTCACTATTTAGTTAAGTAAGTTTTCTTCCCACATCCCTCCTAGCACAGTGTCTTCAGGCCCATCCACCCTTTATTTTAAAGCTCCACCATAATTTATTAACACTTTTATCAAGTAACTGAACATTATCTTATGTCATTCTTCACCCTTCTAAAATGACTTGCCATTTTTAGCAAGTATTTATAAGAAATATAAGCTTTTCAAAAGTGGTTCATCATATGGAAAACATACCTATTTTGCTTTTTTATATCCTTTTTAAACAACTTTACTGAGTAGTACCAAAAAGAATAATTTATACCAATTACCATACTGTAGCTTCAAGAAATGGCAAAATGCTTTATCGATCCTTATGTATCATGTTGATAGAAATTTCTAATATTTGTTCCCACAGTCATCTTATGAAATTGTATTTTCATAGTAAAGGTTCTCTAGACTATAAATTCTGACAAATGATTGCTTCTCCTCTACAGAGCCTCATAAGTCATAGAGGTGTTTATAGCACTGGGTAGCTGGCAGTATTTGAAAACAATTTTCACACATTTGGCATTTATAGCAGACAAACTGTCCCATGAGCACTGTATCTGGGACTGTTCCTAAAAAGATAATTTGATAATTTTACTTTTACTATTCCTTGGGAAATTAGAACCTAGTCAGTAATAATTACTTTTCATCTAAGTCACACTAAATGGGTTATTTATAGCAAATTAAGTATGTTGCAGCTTGGAACAGATGGAAAAAATCTAACAAATATTTCACTGGAAGAGAATAAATTGACCCTAACATGGGTTCATGAGACACAAGGGAAATTTTAGGGAGTTGATTCTGTGTATGTGAACAAAACACATTTATATTATGATGACATATTTATAACTTATGAATATATGTTCCTACTGCTAGTGTTATTAAAAAACAATAGAAATGTATTTTATGAGAAAAATAGTTGCTTAGAAAAGGGTATTTGTATTCAACCAAATCTTAAAGGCGGAAGTTGATCCATGTATTGAAAAATCTTCTGTTGGCCTCTCTAAATAAATACTAACTTTAAAAAAAATTTTTATTCTGTACTCTGTACCCAGGACAGTCGAATAGCACACAGATATCAGTGACACCCTGGCTGTTTTTGATCAATGGAGAACACTAACAATATACAGAAAAGAAAAAGAACTAAGGACAGCATACGTGTTTCTCCAGGTTCTTTCCTGCAGGGCTGCCTGGGAAATCTTGATCATCCTTTGAGCAAAAATCAGAGCCCTTCAAGATGGTTTTATCCACAAAGATCTGTCTCCATGTTCAGATAATTGCTGCCTGCCTTTACCCATGACATGGTGACCATGACCTGCTTGTTAGAATTCCCTTTGTACCTCACTGTAGCTGATAGTTTATCTATAACTTAGCCACTCCTCTGGAAGTTGTTCCTTTATCATGCATTTTCCATGAATTACCCAAATTTGAGTATGCCATCTGTTTCTTGCCATGACAGTGAATGATACAAACTATGTCTTTTGCTTTGTTTAATCACTAAATGGAGCTCATTATGTTATTCATTTTTCTGCCCTTTCTTCCCACAACTATTCCTTTAATTTCCCCTGTCCTACTGCTCCAATGAGCTTCCCTGGTAGCTCAGATGGTAAAGTGTATATCCACATGATATCAAAGTCTGAAACTGGTGTCCTTACATATTTTCATATCTTTTGTCTTCTATCTGATACTTACAATTGATATAACTTTTTGTTTGTTTCTTTTTTGCTTAGGGGGATTTCTCATCTTGGAACAGCTTTACTCCTAGCTTTCCAGGAAAATTTCTATTTTCATTTAAAATACAAACTCAGATAAAATGCCATGCCTAGTGTAACTATTGATATTGAGTCCCATCCTGCGTCAGAACCCCATTCTTGCTTCTATCTGTTTGAGGTTGTATTTTATTTGTTTGCACAGCATACTTCCTCAACCAGACACAGAGCTCTTCAAGGCAAAAAGTGCTTATTCATTTCCTATCTCAGAGGTTTATCAAAGTACTTGAGAAAGTGCCTGATGAATGTTTTAAAATTAGAGTTACTTCAGTATCTTGTTTAGTTTTTCTTGCAACATACTCAAGGTGTCAAAATTCACAGGCCCTAACTTCCAAGGCTAAGGATGTGTACTTTTTACCTTAGGGAAGTGATGAGATGGGGAGGAGGTTTACAGAAGAAACATATGAACATAAGCAGGACAGATTCTTCCAAACTATCTAATTGTGACAAAATCTAGTGCTGTAAGTAATGTTATGGACAATTCTTGCAAATCTCTTTCTAACTTCATCATTTCAACATCACTAAATCAGTTTGGTCTCAAAATTCTGGTACTTTAAATGATGAGTTACATTTATGAATTATTTGCAGTCAACCGTATAGACTGGCTTCCTTGGTAAAGAACCCACCTGCCAATGCAGCAGATGTGGGTTCAGTGCCTGGGTGGGAAAGATCCCCTGAAGTAGTAAATGGCAACCCACTCCAGTATTCTTCCTGGGAAATACCAAGGATAGAGGAGCCTGGTGGGCTATGGTTCATAGGGCCCCAAGGGAATCAGATATGACTCAGCAATTAAACAAAAAAACAACAACAGTACAGACAATAACTGGTCACAGCTTCCTAGTGAGTTCACTGGGTTCTACTTTGCATACTATTTTCCTCAGGTAATACAGGCTAAATTGGTGTCACAGTTTGACAACAGCATGATTTACTTTGACAATACACATTCTCCTTGGATGCTCTGTTCCCGCAGGCTCTACTTGGATGACATACTCATGGGAAATAGGACATCTTACAGACGTAACAGCCCTTTTGTTGTTTTCAAATACAATAGTAGTAGTAGTGTTAGTCACACAGTTGTGTTCAACTCTGCGACCTCACAGAAGGTAGCCCACCAGGCTCCTTTTCTATGGGATTCTCCAGGCAAGAATTCTGGAGTGGTTGCCATTCTCTTCTCCAGAGGATCTTCCGAACCAGGGATCGAACCTGGGTCTCTTGCATTGCAAGCAGATCCTTTACCATCTGAAACACAGGAAGTCCCTTAAATAAATAGTTCTAAATTATAAAAAGCGCTCTACTTGTAACAACTGAAGCACCTGACAAATTTACATGAGGCATTCCAGAGCCACAGGCCTGCCTAAATAGCCCCACATCATCCTGTCTAAACTGAGATAGCAATAATCTCTGACCACCTACCCTCACCAGGCACCGTTTTTATTCCCAGAACTATGATTTTAATGTTGGCCTAAGAGTGGAACATGGTTTAGAAACTATAACACATCCTTTATCCTTCTCAGATCAGTTCAGTCACTCACTTGTGTCCAATTCTTTGTGACCGCATGGAATGCAGCACGTGAGGCCTCCCTGTCTATCACCAACTCTGGGAATTTATCCAAACTCATGTCCATCGAGTCGGTGACGCCATCCAACCATCTCATCCTCTGTTGTCTCTTTCTCTCTTGCTTTCAATCTTTCCCAGCATCAGGGTCTTTTCAAATGAGTCAGTTCTTCACATCAGGTGGCCAAAGTATTGGAGTTTCAATTTCAACTGAAATTGAACACCCAGGACTGACCTCTTTTAGGATGGACTGGTTGGATCTCCTTGCAGTCCAAGGGACTCTCAAGAATCTTCTCCAAAATCACAGTTCAAAAGCATCAATTCTTCAGCTCTCAGCTTTCTTTGTGGTCCAACTCTCGCTTCCCTATGTGACTAACGGAAAAACCATAGCTTTGACTAGATGGACCTTGGTGGGCAAAGTAATGTCTCTGCTTTTTAATATGCTGTCTAGGTTGGTCATAATTTTCCTTCCAAGGAGTAAGTGTTTTTTAATTTCACAGCTGCGGTCACCATCTGCAATGATTCTGGAGCCCTAAAAAATAAAGTTATCACTATTTCCAGTTTCCCCATCTATTTGCCTGAAGTGATGAGACCAGATGCCATGATCTTAGTTTTCTGAATGTTGAGCTTTAAGCCAACTTTTTCACTCTCCTCTTTCACTTTCATCAAGAGGCTCTTTAGTTCTTTTTCACTTTCTGCCATAAGGGTGGTGTCATCTCTATATCTGAGGTTATTGATATTCCTCCCAGCAATCTTGATTCCAGCTTGTGCTTCATCCAGCCCAGCGTTTCTCATGATGTACTCTGCATATAAGTTCAATAAGCAGGGTGACAATATACAGCCTTGAGGTACTCCTTTTCCTATTTGGAATCAGTCTGTTGTTCCATGTCCAGTTCTAAGTGTTGCGTTCTGACCTACATACAGGTTTCTCAGGAGGCAGGTCAGGTGGTCTGGTATTCCCTACTATTTCAGAATTTTCCACAGTTTATTGTGATCCACACAGTCAATGGCTTTGGCATAGTCAATAAAGGAGAAATAGATGTTTTTCTGGAACTCTCTTGCTTTTTCCATGATCCAGTGGATGTTGGCAATTTGATCTCTGGTTCCTCTGCCTTTTTGAAAACCAACTTGAACATCTTGAAGTTCATGGTTCACATATAGCTGAAGCTTGGCTTGGAGAATTTTGAGTATTACTTTACTAGCATGTGAGATGAGTGCTATTGTGCAGTAGTTTGAGCATTCTTTGGCATTGCCTTTCTTTGGGATTGGAATAAAAACTGACCTTTTCCAGTCTTGTGGCCACTGCTGAGTTTTCCAAATTTGCTGGCATATTGAGTGCAGCACTTTCACAGCATCATCTTTTAGGATTTGAAATAGCTCAACCCAGAATTCCAGTACCTTCACTAGCTTTGTTCATAGTAATGCTTCCTACAGCCCATTGACTTTACATATCAGGATGTCTGGCCCTAGGTGAGTGATCACATTATTCTGATTATCTAGCTCTTTTTTTTTTTACAGTTCTTCTGTGTAATCTTGCCACCTCTTCTTAATATCTTCTGCTTCTGTTAGGTCTATACCATTTCTGTTCTTTATTGAGCCTGTCTTTGCATGAAATATTCCCATAGTATCTCTAATTTTCTTGAAGAGATCTCTAGTCTTTCTCATTCTATTGTTTTCCTCTATTTCTTTGCATTGATCACTGAGGAGGGCTTTCTTATCTCTCCTTGCTATTCTTTAAAACTCTGCATTCAAATGGGTATGTCTTTCCTTTTCTCCTTTGCTTTTCATTTCTCTTCTTTTCACAGGTATTTGTAAGGCCACCTCAGACAGCCATTTTGCTTTTTCTTGTTTCTTTTTCTTGGGAATGGTCTTGATCCCTGTCTCCTGTACAGTGTCAGGAACCTCCATCCATAGCTCATCAGGCACTCTGTCAGATCTAGTCCCTTAAATCTATTTCTCACTTCCACTGTATAATTGCAAGGGATTTGATTTAGGTCATACCTGACTGACCTAGTGGTTTCCTCTACTTTCTTCAGTTTAAGTCTGAATTTGGCAATAAGGAGTTCAAAATCTGAGCCACAGTCAGTTCCCAGTCTTGTTTTTGCTGATTGTATAGAGCTTCTCCATCTCTGGCTGCAAAGAATATAAGCAATCTAATTTCATTGTTGACCATCTGATGACGTCCATATGTAGAGTCTTCTCTTGTGTTGTTGGAAGAGGGCATTTACTATAACCAGTGCATTCTCTTGGCAAAACTCTATTAGCCTTTGCCCTGCTTCATTCTGTACTCCAAGGCCAAAATCCTTCTACTTCTATTCAATTAAGTTAGAATGAATCTGGCAAAGAAGACTTTCTATAAACTCCCTACTTCATGGTCCTGACCTTTGATAAAAGATCAGAAGTAATTATTTAATATATATAAATAATTTTTTAAATGTTATAGTGTCCAAGCCTAAGAATGCTTATTCCAGAGCATATTTTTTATTATATGATTTCAAAGGAAACATTTCTCCTCACCAGAGGTAATTTAAGTAACAGTGTAATTTAAAATGATGTTTTATGACTTTTTCCACATTAAAATTAAGAGATTTAGAGACTTCCTTACCTCCTGCTGCTGCTGCTGCTGCTGCTGCTGCTGCTGCTACTAAGTCACTTCAGTCATGTCTGACTCTGTGTGACCCCATAGATGGCAGCCTACCAGGCTCCGCCATACCTGGGATTCTCCAGGCAAGAACACTGAAGTGGGTTGCCATTTCCTTCTCCAACCTCACCTCCTACATTCAGTTAATTGAAGATGAGAATGATCAATTTAATGCTTATTGGAACAGAGAGACAAACTTTTAACTAAACTCTACAGTTGAAATAAATTTTATTGGTGTCCTCATCTGGTTTTTCTACATGTGAAAAAACTTGATGAATTAGGTTATAAGCTTCTATTCCTATACTGTGTGTGTGTGTGTGTGTGTGTGTGTGTGTGTGTATTCCTGTATATTCTTTTCCAAAGCTCTTTTCCCCCCAGTCCTCTCTTCAGCTTTATTCTTCATAAAATCTTGTTTTGGGAAAAAAAATCTATTAAGCACAAAATTTTCTTGTAGATGACCTCAGGCTTTCAAAAGCACAATTCTCTTTCACATTTTCCAGAAAACAAATGCATATATTAATTAAGAAGTGTTCATAAAGCCTGATGCAATATATTTATTGTCTGAAAAGCTCTGAAGAAAGCACTTTTCTTCTAAGTCATGAGAAAATTCTAGGGATGAAAGCCTATAAGCAGCAGCAAAGGTGGACATGAGAAAGCAAGAGAGAGATGATACAGGTATAGACATAGATTGATAGACACAGTATACACACACACACACATATACATACATATATGTGTGCTAAGTCACTTCAGTCATGTCTGACTTTTGCAACCCTATGGACTGTAGCCCACTAGACTCCTCTGTCCATGAGATTCTCCAGACAAGATTTCTGGAGGGGGTTACCATGTCTTCCTCCAGGGGCTCTTCTCCATATGTGCATATATATATATATATATATGTATATGTATATGTATATGGACATATATGTAAACATTATTTCTGAAAGTCAAACAGACTTGGGAAAAAATGATATAGAGAATATCACATCTAAGCATGATGCATTTAACAGATGTGTAGAAAGGGAAAACTAACATCACTTGAAGGACCTCAGCATTCCTTGGAATTTTAGCAACAAATTAATTGAGTTTGCATCTAAAATGGGAGAATCAACATAATAAACTCATGATACAAACACCAGTTTCAAATGCAAAATGGTGGTTTGCTAATGAGGTATTGAATAGAAAGCAACAACAATATTTTGGCTTTTACTGCAATCTATAACAAATATATTCTCCAAGCCAGGCTTCAGCAATACGTGAACCATGAACTTCCAGATGTTCAAGCTGGTTTTAGAAAAGGCAGAGGAACCAGAAATCAAATTGCCAACATCCGCTGGATCATGGAAAAGCAAGAGAGTTCCAGAAAAACATCTATTTCTGCTTTATTGACTATGCCAAAGCCATTGACTGTGTGGATCACAATAAACTGTGTAAAATTCTGAAAGTGATGGGAATACCAGACCACCTGACGTGCCTCTTGAGAAACCTGTATGCAGGTCAGAACGCAACACTTAGAACTGGACATGGAACAACAGACTGGTCCCAAATAGGAAAAGGAGTACCTCAAGGCTGTATATTGTCACCCTGCTTATTGAACTTATATGCAGAGTACATCATGAGAAGCGCTGGGCTACAGGAAGCACAAGCTGGAATCAATATTGCCAGGACAAATATCAATAACCTCAGATATAGAGATGACACCACTCTTATGGCAGAAAGTGAAGAAGAACTAAAGAGCCTCTTGATGAAAGTGAAAGAGGAGAGTGAAAAAGTTGGCTTAAAACTCAACATTCAGAAAACTAAGATCATGGCATCTGGTCTCATCACTTCAGGCAAATAGATAGGGAAACTGGAAACAGTGATGACTTAATTTTTTAGGGCTCCAGAAGCACTGCAGATGGTGACTGCAGCTATGAAAATAAAAGACGCTTCCTCTTTGGAAGAAAAGTTATGACCAACCTAGACAGCATATTCAAAAGCAGAGACAATATTCTGCCAACAAAGGTCCATCTAGTCAAAGCTATGGTTTTTCCATTAGTCACGTAGGGAAGTGAGAGTTGGACCGCAAGGAGAGCTGAGCATTGAAGAATTGATTTTTTTTAACTTTACAATATTGTATTGGTTTTGCCATACATCAACATGAATCCGTCACGTGTACACACGTGTTCCCAATCCTGATCCCCCTTTCCACCTCCCTCCCCCTGGGTCATCCCAGTGCATCAGCCCCAAGCATCCTGCACCCTGCATCAAACTTAGAATGGCGATTCATTCCTTATATGATATTATACATGTTTCAATGCCATTCTCCCAAATCATCCCACCCTCTCCCTCTCCCACAGAGTGCAAAAGATCTAAACATAAGACCAGAAACTATTAAACTTCTAGAGGAAAACATAGGCATATGTTTTCTCTCCGACATAAATCACAGCAGGATCTTCTATGACCCACCTCCCAGAATACTGGAAATAAAAGCAAAAATAAACAAATGGGACCTAATTAAACTTAAAAGTTTCTGTACAACAAAGGAAACTATAAGCAAGGTGAAAATACAGCCTTCAGAATGGGAGAAAATAATAGCAAATGAAGCAATGGACAAAGAATTAATCTCAAAAATATACAAGCAACTCCTGCAGGTCAATTCCAGAAAAATAAATAACCCAGTCAAAAAATGGGCCAAAGAACTAAACAGACATTTCTCCAAAGAAGACATACGGATGGCTAACAAACACATGAAAAGATGCTCAACATCACTCATTATCAGAGAAATGCAAATCAAGACCACAATGAGGTACCATTTCACACCAGTCAGAATGGCTGCGATCCAAAAGTCTACAAGCAATAAATGCTGGAGAGGATGTGGAGAAAAGGGAACCCTCTTACACTGTTGGTGGGAATGCAAACTAGTACAGCCACTATGGAAAACAGTGTGGAGATTCCTTAAAAAATTGCAAATAGAACTGCCTTATGACCCAGCAATCCCACTGCTGGGCATACACACCGAGGAAACCAGAATTGAAAGAGACACATGTACCCCAATGTTCATTGCAGCACTGTTTATAATAGCCAGGACATGGAAACAACCTAGATGTCCATCAGCAGATGAATGCATAAGAAAGTGGTGGTACATGTATACAATGGAGTATTACTCAGCCATTAAAAAGAATACATTTGAATCAGTTCTAATGAGGTGGATGAAACTGGAGCCGATTATACAGAGTGAAGTAAGCCAGAAAGAAAACACCAATACAGTATACTAATGCATATATATGGAATTTAGGAAAATGGCAATGATAACCCTGTATGTGAAACGCCAAAAGAGACACAGATGTACAGAACAGTCTTTTGGATTCCGTGGGAGAGGGCGAGGGTGGAATGATTTGGGAGAATGGCATTGAAACATGTACAATATCATATAAGAAATGAATCGCCAGTCTAGCTTTGATGCAAGGTGCAGGATGCTTGGGGCTGATGCACTGGGATGACCCAGGGGGAGGGAGGTGGGAGGGGGGTTCGGGATTGGGAACATGTGCACACCCATGGCAGATTCATGTTGATGTATGGCAAAACCAATACAGTATTGTAAAGTAAAAAGAAAAATAATAATAATGATAAAATAAAATTTAAAAAAAATAAGAAAAAAAAGGCAAAACAAAAAAATTGAATTCTAAATAATATTTACCAGAGAAGATAAGATGGTAGATATGTAAGCAAGCAGCAGATTTTGACAAATTTTCTGTGCACTGAAACAAGTTTGGAATTATCATGAAGAACAAGGAGAGCCCCTGTGGAGTCTTTTTTTTATCTTGGGCAAGGTTTGACTTGCCCTTGGAAGGATCATTCTGGGTCCTATGTGGAGAGTAATATAACTAGACATTTAGATGAGAAAAACACAGACCAATGGGATCATTACTACAGAATCAAATTAAAAATCAGAAGAGCCTGAATTATGGCAATGACAATAAGTGAAACTGAAAAAGAAAGAAGGGAGATCAATAATTTTGAAGCAAACAGAACAGATCAGATTTAGTAATTGACTGGATTTAGGGCTATGATGGGAAATAGGGGAATCTGATGTATGTGCCTCAATAAACATTATAAAATCCTCTTAAAAAATTCTTGAACTTCAGTGAGAAAGGTTTTCCCGAGGAAATAAGTATATTCAGTGATTCCACTTTTATCTTCTGAAATTCTTGAAAATTCTGATTCACATTGAGGAATACTGTGATAGATACTGAGATGACAATTATAGCTAATTTTCTAGTCCAGTATTACAAAGAGCTCCTAAATATGGACTGTGGTTCTAAATTTGATTAAGCAATTCTGGATGGATTATTGCTTGCATTTTTTCAAAGACAAACTTACAACCGCACTCACAGACTTTAGAACCCTGCCAAGAAAGGTGGTGCTAGTGGTAAAGAATCTGCCAGTCAATGAAGGAGATACAGGTTCAATACCTGGATTAGGAAGATCCCCTGGAAAAGGAAATGGCAACCCAGTCCAATATTCTTGCCTGGAAAACTCCATGGACGGAGGAGCTTGGCAGGCTACAGTCCATGGGGCTGCAAAGAGTGGGACATGACTAAGTGACTGAACACACACAAGAACATGGGTAAACAATGAAGTTCTTCAGTTCAGTTCAGTTTATCAGTCATGTCCCACTCTTTGTGGCCTCATGGACTGAAGCACACCAGGCTTCCCTGTCCATAACCAACTCCTGGAGCTTGCTCAAACTCATGTACATCGAGTTGGTGATGCCATCCAACCATCTCAGCCTCTGTCGTCCCCTTCTTCTCCCACCTTCACTCCCAGCATCAGGGTCTTTCAAATGAGTCAGTTCTTCACATCAGGTTGTCAAAATATTGGAGCCTCAGCTTCAGCATCAGTCCTTCCAATGAACAGCCAGGACTGATGTCCTTTAGGACGGACTGGTTGGATCTCCTTGCAGTCCAAGGGACTCTCAAGAGTCTTCTCCAACAACACGGTTCAAAAGCATCAATATTTGAGCACTCAGCTTTCTTTATAGTCCAACTCTCATATCCATACATAACTACTGGAAAAACCATAGCTTTGACTAGACAGACCTTTGTCAGAAAGTAATGCCTCTGCTTTTTAATATGCTATGTATGTTTGTCATAGCTTTTCTGTCAAGTTCTTAGGCTTTTACAAAAGACAATAAGTATTTAAATGTCAAAGTAAGTGACTGTAAATAATGAAGTCTCTTACTACCCCTGGTTTAAATGGCCAAAATACAAACGATGAGGATGGTTCTGTCCACTATTTTAGTTACTGTCAGTAATTTTAGCTACTGACAAGAAAATCCACAAGAATATTTTGGCAGTCTTTACAGCATTTATAGGCTATTTCTTTCTCTCTTTTTTTTAAAGGAAACCATATTAATTTTTGGAACATAAAAATATTGATTTCACTTTCTACTTTTTGTTTTATTTTCTAAAATGTATAAACCTGTTAAGTAGAAACAAACTTACAACTAGATTAAAATGAAGCTTCATGTTTGTCAATACCTGATGTTTCTGAATGATAGATCAAGTTTTTATTATTTAGTTATTACTTTCAAATGTAACTGTAGCATTAGAGTGTGTACTATCTGTTAAAATTTAACAGGCTAAATGAAGACTATTAAAAATGAGTTAAATCCTGATTAGTTTTGCTGACAGTCTAAATGGTATTCACAAAGAGATTTCTTTTTCCCTTCAAGTGCTGATGGGAATTTTGGTGTCAAACAAATGTCTGCTAGAATCAAAAGAGCATTTCATCATTATGATATTCTGTTATAGCTCCCTAGGTAACTAACTCATGTCTCCTCATTAGAAATAAAGTGGCAGCATTGATGATGAACTTCACCTTGCCCAGGAATCATCCTTGCTGACAAAAAGTCAAATGCAATGTGACATAAACCTGACTGAGATGCAAGTTAGATAGATTGGAGGTTTCATGAAGCTTTGAACCACGCAGAGGTGCCACAAGACTGAGAAATCCCTTAGTTCAACTATCAGGCCAAAGAACTGACCCCATATGGGACCGTTAGGGGCTAAATTGTGTGTTTAAAAGCTCACACCTTGAAGTCTATTTCCCAGTATCTCAGTATGCCACTATATTTGAAGATAGGGCCTTTAAACAGGTAATTATGGAACAAGGAAGCTAGATGAGTGGGTCCGAATCCAATAAGAGTAGTATCTATATAAGAAGAGATTAGGACACAGGCATGCACAAGGAAAGACCACAGGAAGATACAGAGAAAAGATGGCCATTTGCAAGCTAAAGGAGAATGGTCCTTAGAGGAAACCAACCCTGATGAATACCTGATCCTGGACTTCCAGCTTCTCTTGAGAAAATAAACTTCTGCTGTTTAAGTCACCTAGTCTGTGGTACTTGGTTATGGCATTCCTATCAAATTAGTACATGAGCATAAGCTCCATCCCAGGTGGAACTTCATGCTGTCATTTAATCAATCTTTACAGCGTGTGACTCCCCCAAAGGAAAGACTTTATCCCTTAAATTACAGAAAATTTGATGTGACTCATCTAATTAAAATTATATGTCAGTGTCTTATGCCCACCTGTTTGCCAATGCTGTCTAGACTGTGATTTAATGCCATCTCTTTTTGACATTGTGAACAGGAGAAACAGTCATTCTCCAATTTTAATTACAATTAGCAAAACTAGAACATCTTTTATACTCAAGGAATGATCCTATATATCTTGGCAAACAAACCAGTCTTGAAACTTAAGAATGAATTGCAATACTGTGTCATAACTGTGCTTTCATCAGAAAGCAACTGCCCAAGAATATTAACCTTATTTTGACATACAAGTACACTGAAGAATATGTCCTCTAGAAATGATGACCAGGTTTTTTGAATTCAAAACTGAAATGCATGGTATGAAAAAGAATTTTTTAAAACACAAAGTGTGTGTGAATTCATATGGATGAAAAGTTTTACAATTGTATGAACATTAAATCCACTTTTGGGGGTTCATTTAATGAGTTGCCATTACTGTAAAAAGAAATACCCTAGGAAATTAGATTTTAGGGAGAACTCAAGATAAACGTTGGTTGTGCCTCGAGGGAGAAACTTACTAGCTCAGATTCATTGTGGGAGTTTTAAATAAGAAAAAAATAAATGCTTTAAGGGAGTACAGAAAGTTCTTCCTTCAATTTATGACTGATACATATGGACCAAGCAAGCCCCAGGCATATTAGCTTCAGGCAAGGATGCAGGTTTTGATTAAGGAAACGTCCCAGCTCATATATGCAGGACAATTTATAAATGCTCTTTCTTTATAAAGAGAGTCTGTGATCAATTTGCAAATTGGGAAGAAGGAGCCATAGAGAGAGTCTTTTCAGAAGAAAAAGAGGAAGCAGACTTTTAGATACCTTGCCCACTCCTTGATGACATATTAATATGATCGTCGTAGAGAGAATGCAGGGGACAGGAAAAGCTCCCAGCAAAAGTTGTTCAGATGAGAGATCTTGAATCTATTTTTGATGAACAAGAGAGTGCAGGAGAAAAGGGGAGCTGGCATTCACAATGCTTACTTACATGTCATTTATTTAAGATTCAGTGCTTAGGAAAAAAAAAATCCTTTTAGCTATACCATATTAATGATATCCTTTAGGTGGCCTAAAATGGGAAAACAACATTCTAGCCCAGAATCAATTTTATGTAAGAACCCAAAGGATACAGAAGAAAATCAAGACAAGTACAGTTCAAAGAGAACTTCAGAGTATTCCAAACAGTAATCATTTTCTATAGCCAGCAAAACCATTTTACTAGAACCTAGCAATGAGATCATAAAGATCTACTAGATCCCTCTGCATGGTAACATCTTTGTAACTTTATCATTGCTAATGTTTTGCATGTATTCTCACACCAAAATCATAAGCAATGATTTTTAAAGATTCACCTGGTGCCAATATAAATATCAAGAGTTATAAACATCTCTAGGTGTTATTAGATATATGTATCAAGGCAAGATAAGCTGACATGTATATCAAGATACTGGTGTCCATAGTTGCTAACCTAGATAACTACATGTGTTTTTTTTGTTGTTTTTGTTTTTACAAAGAACATTTTATTAAATGGTTTCACTGAACTATTTATCACAAATGTGTAAGTTAGCCAGGAGACAAATCCAAAGGCCAGGGTCTGTGCAGGAAGGGGTCAAACAAAGAGCAATCAGTAATTTTACACTGTATTAGGAAATAGTTATTTCTAGTGAGCTGTGGGAAATTTAAGACTGATATATAGAGGAAGTAAAAAGTTCAGAGAATGCTGCCAAATTTGTAGAATGAAGAGTAGGTCCTAAAACAAGGAAAAGGAATCTAAATATGTTTAAGAAGAAGCGGGTCTCACAATGACTTGAAAGCAATGGTGGAGTTAAGGAAGAACACATAACTTTGTATTATAGAAGCACATGGAGGCCGATTAAAATAGAGGAGAAGGCTGGGGTTAAGATATTGAGAAATCAGAGTACCAGGTAGGAACAGAACACTGAAGGATATTATTTGGGGAAAGATTGGCATCAGATCATAGTTCAGCTAGATGAACTGAGTCAACAGAACAACTGAAAATCAGTTCTGTTGCTGCTGTTGCTGCTGCTAAGTCACTTTAGTCATGTCCGACTGTGTGTGACCCACCAGGCTCCCTCGTCCTTGGGATTCTCTAGGCAAAAACACTGGAGAGTGGGTTGCCATTTCCTTCTCCAATGCATCAAAGTGAAAAATGAAATGAAGTCACTTAGTCATGTCCAACTCTTAGCAACCCCATTGACTGCAGCCTACCAGGCTCCTCCACTCATGGGATTTTCCAGGCAAGAGTACTGGAATGGGTTGCTATTGCCTTCTCTGGAAAATTGGTTCAGAAATGGTTAAATCAACCAATATCAGCTTCAATTTCTATCCTAAAATGCATCTCTTTTTTTGCACCCCTCAGCTCTTTGAGAGAGAACAGGGTAGATAATAACCACTTTTATAATATCACCATTATTATTTTTAATATAGAATAAAGTGCCAGAGTCATAACCACAGAAACCAAGTGTGTTGTTAGATCTGAGGAACAAGCATGTGTTTGGGAAAAGATGATAAGTCATGATATAAAAGAGACAGGACTAATAGAGGAGGTATGAAGGGAAATATGTAGTCTGTAGGTTCCCACTTTTGTCCCAGAAGGGGCTTTGAGTATCAGGCACAGTAAATACTGGTTTATGTCTTTATATACACTTCAAGGTCTGGGTTAAACATATGGTTTTAAAAAGAAAAACAAGTGAAAGGCTCTGGATGGAGAAACAACCCAATTACGTAGCTTATAAGACACCCATATGCCATATTTCTTAAACATTATGTGTGTGCAAAATATAATGAAACATTGAGCACACTGTAATTAACTTTAGCTTCTTCCTACTTATGGCTGATGAGGGAGGAGTATGAGGAATAAAGTGCAAGGAAGAAAACCAAAACCTTCTCTCCACATAAAAGGCAACACGACTCTTTGCTATTTGTCTCTTTTTCCATGTCTTCTTTCTGTTAAGTAGAATTAGTAAGATGTCCCTTGGCATTTACCAGTACGACAAACATCCTTGCCTCTCTGTTCTCTTTCCAAAAATCCCCATACTCCTAGGATTGAAATCATAAATTGAACTAGGTCTTGCCTCCTGAACATGGATGACTGCCTATGCCTACCTCATTCTTTCTTTTTAATCAAACACCCGTGTGGAAGCACTAATTGCTGCAGGAGCTTATAGCAAGTGATTATCAGAGGTTAGTAAGTTATTACTATTTGGATATAGGCTCAGGACAATGGGGAGCACACTGAGAATTTTAGGCACACTGACATCTGTACTGCTACAGAGTTCTGCCCTGAGATTTATGGAACAAGCCTATGTAACAACAGAATGAGGTACTGTTTCATATTTGTCATTGTGCCCTGAGCCTGTGACTTCTGAGACATCAAAGTAAAGCTGAAGCAGAGTTAGGGCATCACTAATCAGCCTAACATAGCTGGGAAAACACATAAACATATCTCCTGGTTTCATTTCATATTCTTAATCTCTAACATCAAGTGGGTCTTCAATTTCTTTACATAACTACATGTTTCTAATTCTTGAACTCCACTGGTTTGCTAGACACTATTTCTTATGTACCCTTCTCTCCTGGTCCCTCTAATACCATCTCTTTACCCTCATTCTTTGCTTGGCACATTGTTTCACTGCTTCCACCCACAGACACACATCTTTACCTGCCGGGAGCCAGAGTGAGGAATTCCACCCATGACAAGGTCATGCGGCAGAGCTCTGATGGCAAGGCTAATCAGACCTCAGGTTTTCCCTCTGGTATTTCCTGAGCATGTACCCCTCAAAATAAGAATCTGCCTGCTTTTCCACTCTTCTGATATTCTCTGGAAAAAGTCAACTCAGGGCTTTAGTCTTCTGCATTTGAAAGGGATGTTTCAGTTAAATCCCCTCTAATAGCTCTTTAGCTTGCCTAACAGGTTCCCCCAGACCTCTTACAGCTTGTGAATTGTTTACAGTCTCCCAACCGTGAGAAGCACAGGAAGCTTAAAACATCCTAGGAATGCAGGGGCTTCCAAGGTGTCAAGATCATTAGAATAAAACTGATTAAGCATTTCATTGTTGAGCCAGCACTTGCTGCCAAATTTTCATATCTTTTATTTGTTGATATAGTTGGTATATAGAAAAAACAAGTAGCAACATTAGATCTCTGAGTTAAGTAGCTTCTTTGTTATAACCCACTTCGCCTTTGTTCTATAGAGATGTAACTTTAGTGCTTTAAGGAGATGCAGATTAAAGAAAAACACTTTAGGGGAAATGAGATTAATATTCATTAAGGAAGAGAGCCAAAAAGTGTTAGCAAGCCTCTTGGCCAGAAGATAATGTAAATCACCTGAGACCTTTTTTATACAAAAAGATATACAGAAAGGGTCAGGACTGCTGCCCCTGCGTGACTCTGTATCTTCCATTATGTAAAACTTAGGGTATATAAACACCTTTTGAATAATAAAGTTGGAGGGGCTTTTGCACAAGCCTGCCCCCCCCCCCACCCCGTGTTGATTCTTTCTCTTACTCCCTCCCTCTCCTTTTCAGGCTGATCCCTTGGAATGTGGAGGCTCATCAAGTCTACTTACTTGCCCGGGCTTCTGAGACCCACGTGAGAGGGAGCCCAAGGCGGGGCACCCTCCGCTATTCAAGCGGGTGCCTGTGGCCCAATGTAGATGGTACAAGTTCCTTGTCTGGAACTGTATTGGTTTTCCACATAAACCAAGTTAATAAACCTCTTTTCACCACTTAATTTTCCTACTACAGTATTTCTTCCTAATCTAATTGTATATTAATAAATAAATAAGTTTTTCCTCACCAATGCTGTCACTGCTTCAAATTCCCTGGATCCACCAGGGCTGGACCTTGGCATTTACCCATATTTTCTGCCTAGACTTCTGTTGTAGGTAAACACATTTTGTGTTCCCAGAAGAGCCAGTCATATCACTTGTGCCATGGATTCTATGATTATGGAAGGGTATTGCTCTGGTAATTACACTTTTCTTTGGCTATATTATCACTTCTCTTTTATTTGTTGTTTGTTTAGCATACAGACCAGATATGACTTCTCACATCCTTGAATAAAGCCTCCTTTCACCCTCTCTTTCCTCATGACAAACAAAAGACCCACTTTCCCCAAAGAGCTGTCTATAGTGTGTCTTTGCCCACTCTATCTTTAACTCATTTTAATTCAAACAGCTTCTCTATCAAAATAACAGTTCTCAAGATCCTCAGTGAGTTCTACTTTGCTACATATGATTATAATCTTATTATTAATTTTTTAAAAAAGGGAAAGTGTTAGTCATTCAGTCCTATCTGGTACTTTGTGACCCCCCGGACTGTAGCCCACCAGGCTCCTTGGCCCATGGAATTCTACAGGCAAGAATATGGAAGTGGGTTGCCATTCCCTTCTCCAGGGCATCTTCCTGACCCAGAAGTTGATCTCGGGTCTCCTGCATTGCGGGCAGATTCTTTACCATCTGAGACACCAGAGTAGACCCTTATCATAAGTTAATAATTCATTCAATCCTTTTATCCTTCTCAAAACACTGACTTTCTGGGTTCCAAGCCACCATGTTCTCCTTGCTATTTTGTCTTATCAGTATCACTTCTCACTCCCTTTTACTAGTACTTCTCGCCTTTCTGATGTCTCAACAATGGAATTCCTTTCATCTATACTAACTTTTATTCTGATCTTATCCAGGGTCCCACCTTTAAATTCCATATATAGACTGATGAAGATATTTATTTCCAATGTGAATGATAGACTCCTATATCCATTTATTTATTTAACAAATCAACTTAAAGTGTAACAGCCATCTGAATCTTAACACTTTCAAAACTGAACTCTTAATCTCCCTAATTCTACAGTGCACTTGATCTTCTTTGCTCACATAATGGCATCTCCTTCCTTTCAGTTGCTTAGGCCAAAGCTTTTTGTCACTTTTAACTACTCTCTTTTCCTTGCCCCCTCTAAGTTACTACATCAGTCCACCAGTAACATTTTTACCATCAAGATATGCCTATAAATCTTCACATTTACAGCTAACATTTCATACTAACCACCACCATCTTCATCTTGCTTACTCCACGAGCCTCTCAATTTACCTTTTAAGGTGTGTGTATTTCTCAAAAGAGTAAAGAGAATGATCCTCAAAACCCACTATACCACTTGGAATAAAAGTCAAAGTCATTACTAAAAGGCCTACAAAACACTGTCTTCTGGTTCCTTGTTAACTTTCTGAGCTCTTCTCCTAAGCTCCTTCTGGCCCATTCTACCCAAATCACATTCTCCCTTCCTGTGTCTCGACATACTACTCATGTCACTACTCAAAGCATTTTTCAGTTTTATTTTTTTTCTCCCACCTGAAATGCTCTCCCCCAGATATCTTCTTGTCTTACTACCTAAGCCTAGGATTTTATTCCAATATCATCTGCTTAGCAGAGATTTTCCTGACTACTCTATTTAAAATTGGAAACACTACTCCTGAAATTGTTGTCATTTCCTAATTTATTGTTCTTCATAATACCTAAAAGTCTCTGGAAAACATTTATTTCATTTATTTAGTTCTTGCTCTGTCTCACTTTCCTGGAATCTTGTGACTTGTATTGTTGCTTCTGATGGACAGCAGCACTGTAACTCCTTGGGGGCTTGTTACTAACTCAGAATGCCAGACCACATGCCAAGCCTACTGCATCTGGATCTGTTCTCAAAAGATCCCCAGGAAAATAACATGCTGGAATTTCACAAGGAATAACAGGTTTGTCTTTGTTTTTCTGGCATATAAACAAATGCTTGTTCAACATTTTTAAAGTGAACAAATGCATTCTTAGCCTTAATAACATATGAGCAAGACCAAAACTCATATTCTACTCTAACAGGAAGGAGGGACTGTGGGGTTGAAAAATGACAGTACTGAGTGGGGCAGGGACAACAGTAGAATTACAAATGCTGTATTCTGTCAAGTTTGATGTTATACTATTTATAGATTGGAACCAAAATTCCAATTTAAACTTTAAGATCAACCAGCACCATTATACACCCCGCCTCACATTATTTCTGTGAAATAACTAAAATTGTAGAATTTATAAAAACATGAGCTGAATTTGCAATTAAAACAATTGAAACAGAAATAATGTATTCTATACTGAAGCCATTGGTTAAAAGGCAGCTAACCTGCCAAAGGCAAAGAATGATTTGAAAACAGTTTAAACCCTGGGAGAAATGTTTTGCTTTAAAACTCAAATCTGAACCTAATTATCTTATAAATAATCAAACATGTAAATACATGCAGTGATCATCTTAGGCCAATACTAGAATGGTTGAAATAGATTATGGTAAAAAGAAATATATTCTTGTACTTGTTTTCTGGAAGTCCAAAATACAAATGCATTTTTTTTAATTCAATGAGATATTTATGCTGTGTAGAAGTTATTGTCCTTATTTCTATATACTCTAATTTTAGCCTAATGGTAATTTGCGCATGATTGTGCTGACAACTTGGAAACTCTACATGCATGGTTGATAGAAAATTCTAATAATTGCTCCCTCTTAGCATAGCACTGGCTTCTACTGTGAATAAACTATCATCACTTTTAAGTGGGTCAACAATAGGTGAAGTCTGTAATTTTTGTTTGCATCATTATTAAGAAGTACTATCTTTCAGAATTACAAGTGTCTTCAACTATAGGAAAATTAAAGCAAAGATAAGTCTGGTTCTAAAGTGTAAAATGTATTGATTTTTGGTTACACACTCTAATTGGTGGGAAAGAGGAAATTGAAATGACTAATATCAAAATTTTTCAGTGTGCTGACACTTGATATGTTTATAATTACATTTTGGTTGGTATTTATGTCACCCAGAATAATAATACAGTCTGTAAAGGGGTTAATAATAGACGCAAATACTACCTATAGATCTGAAAAAAGAAAATGAGAGAAATAACAAGGATGGACATTTTACCAGATAATGGATGAGTGTACTTACTCAAGAAGAATTCAAATAATGAACTTAAATAGAGGAAGGACTGCATTTCTGGTTTAGATTAAGAAGATCAGAGTTTGGAATTCTATTCTGTGAGACATCTTTGCTTATTTCATAACATGATCCCATCTTGTAACTGTTCTGATTCTCAATTTTCACCTTTCTAAAATGGAGAATTTAGTATGCATCATAAAATCTTCATTCACTGATATTTATGAGAATAAATGAGATGAAATGAACTATGCAAAGCTGTTACAGAAAACTAACCAGTACTAAGTCATAATGTTATAGCTTTGGGTTTAGAAGAAAATTGATGGTGAAAAGATTTTATGCTTTAGTCAGCCACTTTCATTTTGGCTGAACTGTCATCCTCTAGAATGACAGAGGTGGAAGGTAGCAGACCAGAGAAGAATTATAGTAGAAACAAAGAATCAGAGCCAGAGGTGGTCAGGAGCAATTAAAACGCCATCAGAATTTCCTAAAATGTTGAGAGCCGGGGAATAAGAGTTTCAGGGGAAATGGGATTTGGTCATACTTTGAGCAATTATTACTCTATTAGGCCAAAGTACTTCCAGGCAGCAATTACTTAGGTCAGGGTCTGAGTAATATATAATCATTTACTATGCTGGCAAAGATTTAAATAACTACTGAAATATGAACCAGAGGTTTCAGTAAGCAAACACCAAAAATACTAATAGAAGCACATCATATCTGACTACAGTTCATAGTTTTAAAGTAATATTCTCTATTATTCCAGATAATGTCTGAGTATTTTTCACATTGAAGAAAAGACAGTTCTGTGACAATCTCATGCTAGCCATAGGTTATTAATATTGCTGTTGGTCCACTTAAGAATAAAAATGTTTGAGAATAGCATATATTGAAGAGTGTATAAAGAACTTTCCTCGTCTTTCCTCTATTGCCCAAAGTTTTGCTATCTTCCTTTTACATATGAGAAAATCAAGATGGCGTATCCAAGGCTACCGAGTAAGAGTGTGAAAACAAGATTCACACATTTTTACTTATATTACTCTACAAACATTGCTAATTCTTTTCACCACTTTCTTTTTTCCCCTGTTATTTGATTAATGGTGAATATCTAATTTCCAAAGTTAATAATCTAATTTTTCTGGAATTTTAATTATATGGAGTTTATTTTTAGAATGCCAGACCACCCTACCTGCCTACTGAAAAATCTGTATGCAGGTCAAGAAGCAATAGTTAGAACTGGACATGGAACAACAGACTGGTTCCAAATTGGAAAACAAATACGTAAAGGCTGTATATTGTCACCTTGCTTATTTAACTGAGATCCAGAGTATATCATGTGAAATGGAAGGCTGGATGACACAAGCTGGAATCAAGATTGCCAGGAGAAACATCAATAACCTCAGATATGCAGATGATACCACCCTTAAGGTAGAAAGTGAAGAACTAAAGAATCTCTTGATGAAACTGAAAGAGAAGAGTGAAAAAGCTGGCTTAAAACTCAAGATTCAAAAATGAAGTTTATGGCATCTGGTCCCATCACTTCACACAAATAAATGGAGAAACAATGGAAACCATGACAGACTTTATTTTGGGGGCCTCCAAAATCACTGCAGATGGTGACTGCAGCCATGAAAGTAAAAGATGCTTGCTCTTTGGAAGAAAATCTATGGCCAACCTAGACAGCATATTAAAAAGCAGACATTACTTGCAGACAAAGGCCCATCTAGTCAAAGCTATGGATTTTCCAGTAGTCATGTATGGATGTGAAAGTTGGACTGTGAAGAAAGCTGAGCACCAAAGAATTGATGCTTTTGAACTGTGATGTTGCAGAAGACTCTCGAGAGTCCCTCGGACTGCAAGGAGATCCAAACAGTCCATCCTAAAGGAAATTAGTTCTGAATATTCATTGGAAGGACTGATGCTGAAGCTGAAACTCCAATACTTTGGCCTCCTGATGTGAAGAACTGACTCACTGGAAAAGAGGAGAAGGGGACAACAAAGAATGAGATGGTGGATGGCATCACCAACTTGATGACAAGTGGAGCAAGCTCTGGGGGTTGGTGATGGACAGGGAAGCCTGGCGTGCTGCAGTCCATGGGGTGCCAAAGAATCAGATACTACTGAGCAACATGACTGAACTGATTTTGGTAATGGAGAGACACAGAGTATCAGAAACTCACAAGTATATTTTGTGAGTTAAAAAATCTCAAATACCAGTAAAATCAATTATCTTTTTTAAAGACAATTCTAACAGACAGAAAAGAGCCAAAGAATCAGATACTACTGAGCAACATGACTGAACTGATTTTGGTAATGGAGAGACACAGAGTATCAGAAACTCACAAGTATATTTTGTGAGTTAAAAAATCTCAAATACCAGTAAAATCAATTATCTTTTTTAAAGACAATTCTAACAGACAGAAAAGTGAAATCTATATACAATAAAACAAGAGTACCATATATCTAGATACAATAAAACAAGAGTACCATACAGAGAAAAAAAAATAGTTCTATTGGATATTGATACTGTGTGGACCATTGTACTAATTCTCAGTCTATTTTGCTGTGCACGTGATTCAAATTCATTACAAATCAAAAATAATTACATACACTAGGTGGTGTTCATCTCTATAACTTTCACAGAAGATGTATAGCTCCAGGAATTTTATTAACTCACATATTTCTATCAAAAACTTTACTGAAAGAATATAAATATCAATTATCCCTGGTATAATTTATGCTACATAAAATTCAAATCTCTTAAAACTGAAAATGAAAGCAATAGAGACTACTTGTCCTTCTAATCTCCTTTTGTGGTATAATTTTTAAGTCCTAGCATATATATAGGTATTACTGAAGCTGATGTAATAAAGCACATATCTTTTTTTTTAAGTGAAACTGTTTTTAGATTATTTGATATTTTTGAGATGAATACTCTTCCCAGAGCATATATCCCCAAATTTTTTCCTAAAAAGAGCCACAATGAATATTTTTCTTTTATCATCTTTCAATTTTTTCCTGTATTTTATAGTGATATATTTCACAGTGGCCAGAGTACCAGAGAAAGGCCATATGACAACCGAGGAACATAGAAAAATAAATATAAGATTTTTTTAGTATAGTTTTTTTTTGAGGGGCAGTTAGCTTTAGAGCAATTATTTCAAGTTTAATCCACTGTTGAATTAAAATTAAAATATTTTTCCTGTAAGAAATTATGATGCAAACTCTCAGTGCATGGAATGATTAACACTGCAGCTTTCTTTGGGACTGCAAGCTTCTTTTGACCTAGCTTGGAATGTCTATAATGTCTCTTCTGGCACATTGTACTGGCCAGACAAATTTCTAGAGTAGGTAGAGATGCAAGGAGAAGAGAATTAAGGCCTCTTCAGGATAGTAAATAATTTTCTGCCATCTTGATCCATCACAATTAAACGTTAAGTTTTGCATTTAATAATGTAGTTTACTTTGTGTCCCAAAGCATTCCTACTATGATCTATTGAAAAGTAACCTAGCATTTTCTAAAAGAGAAATAAGTCAGTGAAAAAAGCCTTGATGTCAGTGAAAATAATAGAGAACAGCAACAACAATCACAAAACTTTGGCACGGACTATTCAGTACTGCCTAGAAATGTAACCTTTGAAGAGAACAGGCACAGAGGAGCAACAAATAACCACACTTGCAAGCATCAATCATATCCTGAGGGGGAAAAGAAGCAAAAGCAATCAGGGGTTCACATGCCAAGCTGTTTATATTCTCATTGTACACTGGATTAGAACAGCACATCTAGGCATATTAGTTTCCAGAATTTTATTATTATACATCTTGTTCTGGAATGGGAAAGAGTTTATATCATCCTGGGGAAAATTATATGCCTTTGTAGTTGATAATGGCAAACCACCCCACCATCCTGCAGAGAGAGCAATTACAGATTCATGTGGCACTATTTCAAGGCCATAAATATGCTCAGTACCATAAGAGACTGCATCTTCTTTAAGCAAATGAGTTCATGAGTAAGAGAAAAAAATGGATTACCTAGACTGCCCTCTAGTTAGGCTGCCTAAGTAATCACTTTGAGTAAATTCTAAAAAAAATACCTTTAAACTGTTCTCAATGCGGGTCTCCAAGGACACAAAAAATGAAAAGTGACACTGGCAACTGATTACAGGGCCAGGCACAGAGTAAGGATTAAATCAACAGAAGCTGCTGTTTTAGAGCATCTTTGAAAAGTCACTAATGTTAAGTATTGAAATCACACTCCTATTCAGATAGACACCTGCATTATATCGGGTTTCCTGGGTGGCTCAGTGGAGTGGTAAAGAATCTGCCTTCCAATGCAAGAACCACAGGTTTGATCTCTGGGTCAGAAAGATCCCCTGGAGAAGAAACTGGTAACCCATTCCAGTATTCTTGCCAGTATAATCCTATGGACAGAGGATCCTCATGGGCTACAGTCCATGGGGTTGCAAAGAGTCAAACATGACTGAAGCAACTGAGCATGCATACACACCACATTATATTACGGAGATGCTTTGACATACCACATAGATTAATATCAAAAATAAAAGAGTTGTATCCGTTTTAAGATCTTTGCACAGTTCTTGCATGGATTCTTTCCATCTCTTCTTGATTTCTTCTGCATTTGCTAGATCTCTTCCATTTCTGTCCTTTATTGTGTGGATCTTTGGGGGAAATGTTCCCTTGATATTTCCAATTTTCCTGAAGAGATCTCTAGCCTATCCCTTTCTCTTGTTTTCCTTTATTTTTATACACTGTTGAAAAAGGTCTACTTGTCTCTCCTTGATATTCTTTGGAATTCTGCATTTAGTTGGATGACCTTCCCTTTTCTCCCTTGCTTTTCACTTCTCTTCTTTCTTTAGCTATTTGTAAAGCCTCTTCAGATAACCACTTTGCCTTCTTGCTTTTCTTTTTTCTTTGGGGATAGTCTTGATCACAGCCTCCTGTACAATATTATAGAGCTCTGTCCATAGTTCTTCAAGCACTGTATTAATAGATCTAATCCCTTGAATCTATTCATCATCTCCACTGTCTATTCATAAGGGATTTGATTCAAGTGTACCTGGCTGGCCTAGTGATTTTCCCCACTTCCTTTAGTTTAAGCCTGAATTTTGCTATGAGAAGCTGATGATCTGAGCCACAGTCAGTTCCAGGTCTTGCTTTTGCTGACTGTATACAACTTCTCCATCTTCAGCTACAAAGAATATAATCAACTTGATTTCAGTATTGACCACGTGGTGATGTTCCTGTGTAGAGTTTTCTCTTATGTTGTTGAAAAAGGATATCTGCTATAACCAGTGTATTCTCTTGGTGGAATTCAGTTAGCCTTTGCCCTACTTCATTTTGTTCTCCAAGGCCAAACTAGCCTGTTACTCCAGGTATCTCTTGACTTCCTACTTTCACAGTCAAATCCCCAATGATGAATAGAACATCTTCTTTTGGTGCTAGTTCTGGGAGGTCTTCTAGTTCTTAATAGAACTGATCAACTTCAGCTTCTTTGGCATTGGTGGTAGGGGCACAGACTGGATTACTGTAATGTTGAATGGCTTGCCTTGGAAATGAACTGAGATCATTCTGTCATTTTTGAGGTTGCAACCAAGTACTGCGTTTCAGACTCTTTTGCTGACTGTGAGGGCTGCTCCATTTCTTACAAGGGATTCTTGCCCACAAAATAGATATCACAAAGTAGATATAATGGTCATCTGAATTAAATTTGCCCAGAAAGTAGATATCACAAAGTAGATATAATGGTCATCTGAATTAAATTTGCCCATTCCTGTCCATTTTAGTTCACCAGTTCCTGAGATGTCGATGTTTAGATACAGAAGAGATGGAAAGAATACATAGAATAACTGTACAAAAAAGATGTTAATTAACCATATAACTACAATGATGTGGTCAGTCATTCAGAACCAGACATTCTGGAGTATGAAGCACAGCTGCCAATAAAGCTAGTGAATGTGATGAAATTCCTGCCTTCAGACTGTGGTGTTAAAGACTCCTGAGAGTCCCCTGGACAGCAAGGAGATCAAATCAGTCAATCTTAAGGGAAATCAACCCTGAATACTCATTGGAAGGACTGATGCTGAAACTGAAGCTCCAGTATTTTGGTCACCTGATACAAACTGCCAACTCATTGGAAAAGCCCCTGATGCTGAGAAAGATTGAGGGCAGAAGGAAAAGAGGGCATCAGAGGATGAGATGGCTGGATGGCATAACTAATGCAGTGGACATGAATTTGGGCAAACTTTGGGAGATGGTGAGGGACAGGGAGGCCTGGTGTGCCATAGTCCATGAGGTCGCAAAGAGTTGGACATGACTGGGTGACTGAACAACAATACTTTTTAAGAACATATCATCAAAGGTCACCTGATGCAAACTGCCAACTCATTGGAAAAGCCCCTGATGCTGAGAAAGATTGAGGGCAGAAGGAAAAGAGGGCATCAGAGGATGAGATGGCTGGATGGCATAACTAATGCAGTGGACATGAATTTGGGCAAACTTTGGGAGATGGTGAGGGACAGGGAGGCCTGGTGTGCCATAGTCCATGAGGTCGCAAAGAGTTGGACATGACTGGGTGACTGAACAACAATACTTTTTAAGAACATATCATCAAATCATATACATTAAAATATCAAAAATATAGACTGTTTCCTTCCTTACATTGACTAACTGGAATAACTGGACAGCCACTAGTAATTACTGGGCAATTTCCTTGCAGTCAGCACTGTTATTAACAATATGAATTACAAAAGACCTATAAGGTACAGTTCATATTTACAAAAGCTTTACACTCTAGTAGGGAAACAAAATGTTCACAAGAGGAAGTTTAAAAATCAATTAGAATACCTGAAAAACAGAATCATGGAATAAGAAGACACCATAAATTAATTTATTCTTCCATTTGGGAGCATTTGGGAAATGGAAATGAAAACTTCAGAGAGACCTGGTTATACTGAGAGATAAAGCAGCATGAAAATTTTCATATTTCTGCACAGACTGGGCTTTATGAGGGAACAGCGACATGCCTTGGAAGTTAGAGATAGCACATTGCTCTGGAGGGACTTTCCCCTGGAGTCATTTGCTTCCTTCCAGAATGGGAAAGCTCTCTCTTCCCAGAATGGCTTTATGTTTCAAGGCAAAGATCTCTTTCTCTGGAAGAGAGGAGAGGAAGACATGCCATGGCTCTACGTAAGTTGCTAAGCCTTTCAATTCAGGAGTTCCTCTCCTCCTGTGGTACCTCTGGCCCTTCGTGGGTCACCGAGGGAAAACTGGGAGTGGAGCAATGATGGGAAGCACGAGATGCTCTGTGAGTAAATGGTGTGTGCTTTGATCCAGAAGTCTCCTGTAAGTACACACAAGAATGTATATGCATATATATGTGTATGTATATATATGTGAATATATATAGAGAATATGCACCATATATATCTCACAAAGAGATATATACTTACACTACCTACACAACACACTATGTCAGGTTAACTGTTAGCTTAAAAATTGTAAAGTATGAATCTTCATAGCTTCAAACTTAGCAAGCTACCTTCCCTAAAGAGCTTACAGTCTGGTGGGGTTTACAGTAGCTAAGATGATCACCAAAGCAGCTAAAAACTGTACCAGCCTTCACTGTGAATTCTGAGAAATACCTTGACCTAAAAAGACACAAAGAATATAGGAAGTCTTATAGGAAATATGCCGATAACTCTAGAAGTAGTGAAATTTTTTGTTTCTGTCAGTTTTTTTTTTTTCCCTGAAGATTAAAAAAGAAGTGAGAAGGAAAAGCAAAGCAAATGGCAGAAAGCTTTCCTAATAAAATGAAATAGCATGCATTAAAGGCAGGGAGGGAATGATTCTGCAGCTCATTCAGATAACACTAGATGATTAATAATGAAGCAGAAGCAGTGTTTACAAAAGGAAGGGACTTAATATTTCTTGAGCTCCTGTGTGTCATGTACTAGTTACTGTACATATATTAACTCCTCTAATCTCTGCTCTGTCCCTCTTTGGAGGACTATTATTATTCATATTTCACAGATAAGGAACTTAAAATAACATGCCAAGAAATACATAATTAAGAAACCATGGACCTTGCATTCAGGCCCTCATCTTTCTGTCAAAATCTGTATTGTTTCCATTAGGCCATGGCACTGAGTTCTTAAATATTAATAAGATATACAAGATATTTCTAACAGTAAATTATTTCTACTTTATATTAACTAGCTATTCATTTGTTTCCTCTTTGCCCACTCTGAGAAGACTCACTGTAGTTTTATTTTTTTTCCATTAATGTCAAATTTTGAACATAGCTCAAATAGGAGATAAAAAATATGTAGTGACTCTGATGTTAATTCACATGTGCATCTAATTTAAAAAATTTGAGGTGATTTATGTGTAAGGTCTTTTTCTGTTATCATGAAAAATCAGGGGTTAA
>SJYC01078057.1:0-34513 GCA_006408675.1 Madoqua kirkii | reverse complement strand
AAAGGATGCTACTTGTTTACTACAAAACTGAATCATATAACCACTAAATGGATGAACAAATATGATATATCCATGTAGTGAAATATTATCTAGTTGTAAGAAATTAAATACTAACATATACTACTGCATGGATGAATGCTGAAAATATATTATCCTAAGTGGAAGAAGCCAGTCATTAAAAAAAAATTATGCTGGCAGTTATATAAAATGTCTACACTAGACAAATCCAGTGAGACAGAATGGCTACCCACTGCTGAATTCTTGCCTGAGGAGATCCCATGAATAGAGGAGCCTGGCAGGCTATGGTCCACGGAGACACAGAAGAGTCAGACATGACTGAGCAGCTGAAACTTTCACTTTAGGGCTTTCTTGGTGGTTCAGACAGTAAAGAATCTGCCTGCAGTACAGGAGACCTGAGTTCAATCACAGAGTCAGGAAGATTCCCTGGAGAAGGGAATGGCTACACACTCCAGCCTGGAGAATCCCATGGACAGAGGAGCCTGATGGATCCATGGAGTCACAAAGAGTAGGATGCAACTGAGCAACTAATGCACGCACACATACACACCAACACACATTGAGACAGAAAGTAGTTGAGTGGTTTTCAGAGGATGGGGATAACGGAGGAATTTAGAGGCATGGGGTTCCTCTAAGGATGGTAAAAATATTCTAGAAAGACACTGATGAGGATTACTGTAAACATACTAAACCTGCTTAACTGTACACTTCAAAATAGTTAAAATGGTGAACTGTATGTGATGTGAATTTTATATAATTTTTCAATGGGATATGTGACAACAAATATCTAGTGCAAAGGTTACAAATATTCTTCTATGTTCTTAGAGGACATTATTAAATTTTCTCAAAATTCTGTTTTTCTAACTCTAACAGAGTCCTGTTAAATATAGCATGCCAGGCAGCTAAACTAATCAACTAGAGAATCTGTGTCAATATATACCTGCCATCCCTGGAGACTAATTTTTCTCGAGTACTTTTCAATCCAAACATATCTGAATGGCATTTATTGGTACTGAAATTCTAAGGTATATGTCAATATTTAAGATAACTAGTGACCTGGACAATACAAGTAATGGAGGAATTTCTCTATGCGAGAGTTTCCAGTGTATTATAAAAAGCCAATACTAAATCTAGGAGCCTTAACAATATAAGAGAAGTGTATGGCATGTCTACGCTTCTTTTATATCTTACAGCAGGGGTCCCCAACCTCCAAGATCTAAGCCTGATGACCTGAGGTGAAGCTGATGTAATAATAACAGAAATACAGTGCACAATAAATACAATGTCCTTGAATCATCCCCAAACCATCTCAATCCCTAGTCTGTGGAAAAATTATCTTCTATGAAACCAGTTCCTGGTGCCAAAAGAGTTTGAGGCTGTTGCCTTACACTAGCATTTTTTGTATTACTCATTTGCTCTATTTTGTAGTTTTGAAAAGACAAGAATTCATACATTCAAGATTGAAATGCAAAGTAAACGTATTTCTGCATGAGAGTATCCATCAGAGGGAGACCTGTGGCAATACAGGGCGGCCATTCCAAACCTATTCCTCAAAATAGTCTTCCTATATTAGCTCCATTTATACCTGCTTTTTCCAGAGGACATTATAATATGCTGGGAATGCTCTGGCCTATGTCACTCAGATAAAGTAACCTTTACTTCATTTTCTTACTTGTATATTTTTCTGCTATCTATGTGCATTTTCCTCCCACACCTCCTGTGTTTTTTTTCATTATATCTATTTATCCTCAAGGTATTTGAGAGAGAACACATAACCATAGAATAATTTAAAGTAAAACATGTTTAAAAACAAAGAACTTAAGAAGAATCTCTTTTGAGTTTTTGAAAGGGAAGGTGTTAGCACTTGGAATACTATGCTAATTTTAGCTGGGTTGTGTGCTTTGCATTACACAATCATTTGCCACCTTCTAAATGGATTATTGAACTAAGGTCAGAATCACTGAAAGCTGCTATGAAAGCCAACTGTTTCCATTTTCCCATTTTAAAGTAGAAAACAAATTAAATTGCATGGCATTTTCATGAATCTAAATGAATCTTTTATTGTTAAAGATAACAAGGGGTACAAACTGCATAGATGAGATCTGCAGTATAAATGCCTAGGAGACAATGTCATCATTTAAAACACAATATTCACTGATAATATAAAATCATTAATAGCAACTGAAAAGGGCAAGGGCTATTATTCCTCTCAGAGATTTTCTCCTTTGAGTCAAAATCTAAGAGTTTTTGTTTTGTTTTTAAATATCTTGGAGACTACCCACTCCTTTTGGTGAGGTCTGCATTCTTCAAAAGCAGGTATTTTAAGTCCCTGCATGTTATGAATCACCTGCAATGTATACATCAGTGTGTTTGGCTATTGGGCCTCCCACTACAATGCCACTAAGAAATTTACTGCCCTCGAGGAATTCAGAGGTGTGTTTCTAGGTGGGACGTGGGATTCTAGTATGTTCTAAATGCAAGGCATGAACTTTCTCCTTATTTTTACTATAAATGAACCAGACTTAATGATTCTGTGCTTATAGCAGCTATCTTTTTAAGGGAAAATTATTTCTTTTTCTCTTAAATATTTAGCAGGCAGAAAGTGAAAATGTTGGTCAGTCATGTCAGACTCTTTGTGATCCCATAGACTGTAGCCCGCCAGGCTCTTCTGTCCATGGAATTCTCCAGGCAAGAATATTGGAGTGAGTAGCCATTGCCTTCTCCAGGGAACCTTCCTGACCCAGGGATCGAACCTGGGTCTCCTGCATTACCGGCAGATTCTTTACCATCTAAGTCACCAGGGAAGCCCATGAAGTGTTTGCCTCAATGTATAATAACATATCTCTATGAAATGCCTATCTTTGGTAATACAAAGCCAACTTGAAATTGATTTCTTTTCTGTGGTAGGGGAGTGCATAGTCTGTGCTGGTGAGTGGACATGGGTGTGATGGCTGATTTCCTCCTGAGTGTCCCCAGGGAGCCACTGCCTTCACATTGTTACTAATACTAATAAATCAGTGCCAGAGTTTATCTTTCCAAACTTTATGATATCAAAACTTTTACAAGTGCTTCATAGTTCATCTTTTGAACTTATTTTTTCCCACATAACTATATTTTTCATGAATTTGAGTTGTTTCTTCACTTTCTCTACCACAATTCTGTAGTATGGGTTTTGATTAAAATCAGTGTATAGAAATGCAGCTGACCTGACAGAATGACGAATCCTTCAGACACTGAAATAAGATTTCATGTATCTGGCTGGACAGGGTGAATTAATTTTTCTTTTTTTTTCCTTCTATACAATGAAACCAAGAAAAGGAATCAACTATGCCTTTTTTTAAAAAAATAATCACGTGGGTTTTCCAGCATTTGGATCATCCTGAAAATTGAATATCTGTCAACTTCATTCGGTCCTCATGCAACCCATGAGGGTAAGCTACATGATCCTGTTATATTACAGCAGTGATAAATTTACTGTCTCTGAGCCAGAGTTGTTATTTTTCCTTCCTGTCCTCTTCACTAACCTAAATCTTGATGACTTGCAAGACCCACTCAATTTCTATCCAGACAAGGAGCTATTCTGATCATTTTAGTTCTCATCCAAAGTGATGTGATTTAAGGACTTGGTCCTAGAGGTGGACAGACTTTGATGGAAACTTTGAGTTCATCTGTCATTTGCTGTGTAATTTTGGCAAGTTTAATATTTCTTATCTCAGTTTCCTCATATGAACAAGAAACATTCTCTCAGTATGTTTTCATAGGCTTAAGAGACCTGCTTGGAAAGCACATAGGAGAGTGTATAATTCAATTTAAATACTCTACTTGTCATCTAGTTTAAAACTCGGGCTAGATCATGTACATCTCTCTCTGGATCTTTTTGGTTTACATAATTATGTATACATTTGACCCTCACTTCTTCAACTATTTAAAAAATATTATCAAAAGGAGGAACTGAATTGTTGACATTACATGCATTTGTTATACAGAGGGTATAAGTGATCAGGCAAAAAAAAAAAAAATAGGGTCAATAATCTTGCCACTGAGAAGAGAAGTCTCAGTGAAACCCAAAGTTACTCTATGGAAGGATGGAAGGAAAAGTGGAAGTCTGGGCAAAAGTGTTCCTGGCAGAGGGGAAAATAGAGTAAAGGCTTAAAACAAAGCATACCTGGGGTGTTCAAAAGGCAGCAAGGAAGGCTGTGTGTCTAGGACAGATTTGAGGAGGGGGTAAGCAGTAAAAATGTGGGCAAATTAGTAAGGGGGTTGTCATGTTGGATCTGCAGACCATTGGTGGCTCAGTGATAAAGAATCTGCCCACAAGGCAGGAGCCTAAGGAGATATGGGTTTGATTCCTAGGGTGGGAAGATGCCCTGGAGGAAGAAATGGCAACCCACTCCAGTATTTTTGCCTGGGAAATCCCAAGGACAGAGGAGCCTGGCGGGCTCCAGTTCATGAGATCACAAAGAGTCGGACAAGACTGAGTTACCATGTGTGCACACCAGGTCTCTATTGAGCTTATGCTAAATTTTAGTGGTGAGCTCCATTCCATGCTAAGAATGATGTTAAACAAATGAAGACAGTGAGAATGGTAAACATAGAGGGTCATGTTTTAGAAGAGATAACAGTTTCCTTCCACATTGGTGATCAGTCTTTTCCCTCTTGTGTAGCCTGTGCTTTAAAGGGATGTGTATCTTTAGTGGACCAAGTGCATTCATACTGCATCACAAGGGAGAGAAAGAATACTGTTTTCTGTTGCTGTTGCTTGCTAAGTCACTTCAATCGTGTCCAACTCTGTGTGACCCCATAGACGGCAGCCCACCAAGCTCCCCTGTCCCTGGGATTCTCTAGGCAAGAACACTGGAGTGGGTTGCCATTTCCTTCTCCAATGCATGAAAAGTGAAAAGTGAAAGGGAAGTCTCAGTCATGTCCAACTCTTCGCGACCCCATGGACTGCAGCCTACCAGGCTCCTCCATCCATGGGATTTTCCAGGCAAGCGTTCTGGATTGGGGTGCCATCGCCTTCTCCAGTTTCACAAATGGGAGCAAAGGGATTTTCTGTTGCTCCTAAATAATTTCTATAAGGGTAAATGTCCTTGAATTCCAATGAGACAAAGGAAGGAAACATATTGAAGGAAAAGCATATAACTTTGTTATCATAGTATATCTTATTATAGCCTTCAAGAAACAGGGTAGATGCGAGATCTTGACTTTTAATTCGAATATCCCTAGTTCCACGCCAACCTTAACAGAGAGGTTACACAGCTTAGCTCTCACTAGGAGGTAATCACTGATGTCTTCTGTGATCTAAGAGTGGGATAATGCTTGCTACAAGACAAGCATAAGCTATTCAAGATGCCTAGCATATAGCCACAAACTAATTCCAAATTAGGAATGAGGGACATCAAAGCTGTATAGTGTCACCTTGCTTATTTAACTTGTATGCAGAGTACATCATGAGAAATGCTGGGCTGGATGAAGCACAAGCTAGAATCAAGATTGCTGGGAGAAATATCAATAACCTCAGATATGCAGATGACACCACCCTTATGGCAGAAAGTGAAAAGGAACTAAAGAACCTCTGGATGAAAGTGAAAGAAGAGAGTGAAAAAGTTGACTTAAAGCTCAACATTCACAAAACTAAGGTCATGGCATATGGTCCCATCAATTCATGGCAAACAAATGGGTAAACAGTGAGAGATTTAATTTTGGGGGCTCCAAAATCACTGCAGATGGTGATTGCAGCCATGAAATTAAAAGACACTTGCTCCTTGGAAGAAAAGTTATGACCAACTAGACAGCTTATTAAAAAGCAGAGACATTACTTTGCCAATAAAGGTCCATCTAGTCAAGGCTATGGTTTTTCCAGTGGTCATGTATGGATGTGAGAGTTGGACTATAAAGAAAGCTGAGCACAGAAGAATTGATGCTTTTCAACTGTGGTGTTGAAGAAGATTCTTGAGAGTTCCTTGGACTGCAAGGAGATCCAACTAGTCCATCCTAAAGGAAATCAGTCCTGAATATTCATTGGAAGGACTGATGTTGAAGCTAAAACTCCAATATTTTGGCTACCTGATGCGAAGCAGTGACTCATTTGAAAAGACCCTGAGGCTGGGAAGGGTTAAAAGCAGGAGAAGGTGACAACAGAGGATGAGATGGTTGGATGGCATCACTGACTGAATGGACATGAGTTTGAATAAACTCCAGGAGTTGGTGATGGACAGGGAGGCCTGGTGTGCTGCAGTCCATGGGGTTGCAAAGAGTTGGACACAACTGAGCAACTGAACTGAACTGAACTGAGCATATAGAAGTTTCTCACTATTGGCACAGGAAACTATTACATTCATTGGTATATTTTTTAGAGACTATTTCCAGATTCTAGCTTCCAAACCTTGTTACTTGGTCTTTTCTGTATTCTGTTCTCAGATCCCCACACAGAATGTTTCCATTATTAACCCTTCATTCTATGTAAAACAATCAAAAGTGCCCATTTCCAGCTGAATTTCACTCCAGCCTGGGTAAGAAAAATACTATTCCTCCCTTCACAACCTCACTATAACTCCCACAAGGAAGACTAAAATTTATCTGAAGTAGTTATCTAAATAACTATTATGTCACTGTGGTCAATTTAGACAGCCAATTTAGAGGATGCTGGCTAAAGAAACACCAGATTCATTTTCCTCCATTGCCATGCTGCTTTCTTGCTATATTTGTAATTCTCTACTTGATATAATTAAAATGACAATAAATGTATATACTTGTTCATTTTCTTATTCAGTGATGAATGATTAGTTGAACTTTTCCTGGGTACCAGATATTGTTCAAGGTGTGGGATTTATTAATGGACAAGTTAGACAAGGTGTCTGCTTTTAAAAAATGGGTTCCTCAACTGTTCTCTTCCATAATTTACTATTCTCTGCTTCTACATTCTGCATGTCAATGGGACATGGACGTCTTAATTCTGCTTCAAGATCCCCTCGTTAAAACTCTGAATATGGTAACCAGCCATGTGCCAGGCCTGAGCTAATTATTTTGGGTTTGTTGATGTATGACAAAACCAATACAGTATTGTAATTAACCTCCAATTAAAATAAGTTATATGTTTTTAAAACATAAAATAAATAGCAGACAAAAAATAAAAATAAAAAGGTGTGAGATACCATTACTGTCTGAAGAAGTCTGAAAAGTCAAAGTGTAGTCATTCAATTGTGTCCAAATCTTTGTGATCCCATGGATGTCTGGTTATATACCTCTTTCTTTCAGGTATAGTCTTTACTTTCAGGCACAAGCCTTATTTATTGATTCTGGCATGAGCCAATGGGCTGGGCTTCACCCTGCCCCTCATTTGGGGCTAAAACAGAGGACCAGATGGTATTGGTTTTATCAAACTATTAAGATTCTTAATTATATAGTGAGAGTTTTAAGAGAGGAATTTTTCTTACATGATATTCAAATAAAATATTAAGACTAAGATAATAAAATGGGGCTTGTTTATGAAGAGTGTTTATTCTCCTGAGTAATAGTTACTATAGAGTCAGAGAGTAGAATACAACAGGAGAAGATGGAAGGATCCTTTATATATCAGGTTTAAAGTTTTGAAAGTCCATACTCTGCTTTTCAGATCCTAACAATTTTGATATTACAGAAAGAATACAGCATTCACCTTCTTTAAATTGAAGGTTGTACAACCCCTTATTCCATCCCCACTTTCAGCATTATAAGACCTTCTGAGTAATAAAAAGTAAAACTACAAAATCATAAATTGTAAGATGTAGAAAGACTCTTAAAGGTCATGTTGCCCTAGATTTTATGTGTTGGATGAGTATCTGCTGTACCATAGAAATTCAACATAGTTGACTGCATGTTGGTGAAGAATTTGTGATCCAATTTCACTCATATAACATGTACTGAAAGTAAGGCATTAGACAAATGGTTAGCGGCATAAAAGCCCCCTTTAAACTTTACTCTTTCAATTTTACTGCCTTTTAAACATTAAGCACAGTCAATAAGGCAGCTCTATCAGAAGAGCTTTTGGAATCATGGAAACACTCACTGGGCTCTAGGAATTTTGTAGACGAACATTTCTATGGATGTTTCAAGTATCTGGCATTCTGTCATGGTGCGTTATTTACTCAACCAAATGTAGCAGTGCTGCATATGGAAATACCAAGTGAATCTATTTTTAAAAACTCTTACAAACAGTTCATAATTACCAAATACAGAGAAAATGTAATCTACATGTAATATAGTCTACATGTAATCTCTCATACTTAGTGTTAAATTTTGAAAAGTTAAATGAATACAAAATGATTAGTCACTTTGAACTAAGAAACATACATACATACACAAAATATTAGTCACTCAGTTGTATCCAGCTCTTTGTGAGCTCATGGACTATAGCCCACCAGGCTCTTCTGTCCATGGACTTCTCCAGGCAAGATTATTGGAGTGGGTAGCCATTCCCTTCTCCAGGGCATCTTCCCGACCCAGGGATTGAACACAGGTCTCCCTGGGTTCTTGCCTGGAGAATCTTATGGACGAAGTAGTCTGGTGGGCTATAATCACGGGGTCATAAAGAGTTGGACACGACTGAGTGACTTCACTTTCACTTTTTCTTAATATAATTAGGAAGCAGTATGGTGAAGACCACAAAATCATATTAAGACATTTGGAGAACAGCACCACTGGAGAGTTACATTGCCGATTAGAGAGCTTCCAAAATTAACTGTCCCAAGGTGAACAGGAAAACTAATATACAAAGGCATTTCACCTCACTGATACTGCAGTGACTTAAAACAAATTATAGACAACACAACATATCAGTGTTATCACTCTTTATTTCATTTCACATAAAGAGCAGAAAGAATAAATACTATATAAACCCTGGGTGGATGCAGTGAGAAGGATGGGAGACTTGATATTATAATAGACCAAGTAATAGTATCAATAACTTCTGCACAAAATAAGACCGTTTTATGGAGATAATTCTATTCAGATGTGATCCTCCTGCTAAGACTCAGTCTCCATTATTTCTCTCAGTGCTGCTGAGCTGCAGAGCAGGTGCTCCAGGTGCATGATGGGCATTTTTGAAGAATGCTGCTGCTTACCTAACTTGCACAGTAGCTAATAGGGACCAAATTATAAAAATCAGTGTAATATCCAACAGAGACTTCACTGAGCTACTATACACAGAAGGACTGAGATCTCTTTATAAACAATACAGACACTCAAGGATTGAAGAAAACAGCCATTTTCAATGCTTAATTGTATGTCTGAAGATCAATGGATGATAAGATTATGATAAACTAGAAAAGTAAATGATATGGGTAGCTTCAGATCTATGCTATTTTCTTTTGTTGTTACATCTGCATAGTGTTCTCATTGATTACCTAGTGAGACAGCACTTGATATTAATATGAGAACTTCAGTTCAGTTCAGATCAGTCGCTCAGTCTGACTTTGCATCCCCATGGACTGCAATATGCCAGGCTTCCCTGTAAATCACCAATTCCCAGAGCTTACTCACACTCATGTCCACTGAGTTGGTGATGCCATCCAACCATCTCATCCTTTGTTGTCCCCTTCCCTTCCTGTCTTCAATCTTTCCCAGCATCAGGGTCTTTTCCAATAAGTCAGTTCTTCACATCAGGTGGCCAAAGGATTGGAGTTTCAGCTTCAGCATCAGTCCTTCCAATGAATATTCAGGACTGATTTCCTTTAGGATGGACTGGTTAGATCTCCTTGCAGTCTAAGGGACTCTTAAGTGTCTTCTCCAACACTGCAGGTCAAAAGCATCAATTCTTCTGTGCTCAGCTTTCTTTATAGTCCAGCTCTTACATCCATACATGACTACTAGAAAAACCAAAGCTTTGACTAGGCAGACCTTTGTTGGCAAAGTAATGTCTCTGATTTTAATATGCTATCTAGGTTGGTCAAATATAAGACCAATATGAGAACTTACTAAACATTATTTAAAACTGAAGATCTCTCTACACATGCATTCTCATTTGCATATACATGCATGCATACTTACCTCTGAATTAATGCAAAGGTATGTAATACAAGTATATATATGCACATGTTTAATAATTGAATATGCTTTTATGTGTTTATATTAATTCTAATTCCATATGGTGGGATTCAATTATTCTTTGTCTGTTCAAATGATTTCATGTAACATGGAAATTTTTGGCATTTTTAAAGGTATGTATTTAACCCATTGCCTATCAAACAGCAACATTATTTATGTCTGAATTCCTCGTCTGTGAATTGAAGATAATAATAATGCCTAGTTTATAAGGCTGTCATCAGAAATAAATGAGATAGTATATATAAATTGGTGGATGCACAGTACTCTGAAAGTTCTTTAATACTTTAAAAAATATATACATATACTTTATTTTCCATGATAACAGTGAAGTCTGTATAACATTATCTCTACTTATTTTGACCACAGACTATTGAGAAATGTTATGGCTCATCACATTTAACACTTGGTAGTAAAATACTGAGCAATAGAGCATTTTATTTAACCCAAATTTATACTTCATTAGAAGGTAATTAACTTGTAATATTCAACATTAATAAACTAAGAGATTTAATTTAATAAAGATGAATGACTTTTTGATGTTATGTAAATAAAAAGAGCAACATATAAAATTATTTTCTAAAATATGCATTAGTATACTTTAAACATAAGTATCAAAAAGGAAGAAAATATTTCCAACTCTCTTCTTGAATTTGTAGTAAGTACGCTTTTAGTTAGTACAACTTCAAAGCAGAGATATAATATGTTAAGCAGACAGTCAACAATTTTGCAACATGCAGAGGAAATCATTACTATTTTTGAATCTCAGTGTATGGAAATAAGGCAACCAAATTGCAGAAGGAAGATAAAGCTTACTGGTACTAGTCTCACTACCTCATTAGCTTTCATATAGTCTCACAATTCATAAACCGTGCTTCTTCCCAGCAATTCTGGAAAATGTGAAGCCAAATTCATTTTCTGTTTCAAATATAATGTGTAATTATGATTCCATATATGTTTAGCATTTATGCCTCATTTTCTCCAAATCAAAATAATTTGGAGCAGCTTACAGGGAAAATAAAATGTAAGATAGGGCAATTAGGGATGTAAGTCCACAGAGAGTATCAAAATTGAGCTACAAAGTCAAGAGGAGTGTCTAAGTGGCTAGTACCTTCCCCAGGAGAAATTCATAATGACAGTTTAACACAGGGAACCCACCTCATACTTCCTAGGATGTAAAGAAAAATAAATGGAATTATAGTATACTGTTTGTACCACTTAACTGATAGTGCTGAGTAATTTTGGATAGAGAAAAGCCAAACATTGATTAGAGCAGGGTTCAGCTACCACTCAGTAATCCTCAAACTCATCTGCTGTCCACAAACAAGTCTGAAATTTCTCCCACATTTTAAGGCTTTATAAATGGGACATTACTATCATAACCACGCACTGAGCCTCTACTTTGTGCCAGCAACATGGGAGTGGCCAACGCTATGTAAATTGTATAGGATACAACTTTAGCAGGCACTATTCACCTGGTGATCATGGAAATTATAATAATAATGAGCACATGGAAGTAAAGTGTATTGAGGGAGAGGAGGCTTCTTTTGAACCATACAAAGTACCACATAGGATATCAGTTCCCAGAGCTGTGCTTAAATATTGAATATGTTATCACTTTACTCTTAAAGTGCCCTAATTATAAAGAAATATTAACTGAATTTTTCAGATTAAGAAATTGAGGCTTAGAAAAGTAGATATTTGCTGAAGAAAAAAGGGTTACTTGACAGAGCTAGGATCTGAAATCAAAGTATTGTAATTACAAAACCCATACTTTCAACTAAAATTATACATTAAAAGAATATAGAGCATTCAGCTATAAATAATTTAGTGTGAAGAAAGAGTCCAGGATTATATTTAGAATATATGTGGTAGCATGCAGTTAGATAGTTGCTACACAGAGAAATTGGAAGGAACATCAACTATGTTGAAAGCCAATGCTATGTCATCCATATTACAAAGAAAATCCCCCACAAGGTGGGCTCGCTCTCTCTGAAGTAGTTGCTTCACATAAACTATTCTGAAGATACCATACTGTGAGAAGTCATCAATGTGTGAGTGCATGCCACATCTACTTCTCCGATATGATTATTTCTTCCTAACCCATAAACACAGATGAAAGAAAGTGAAAGTTGCTCAGTTGTGCCTGACTCTTTGTGACCCCATGAGTCAACTACACAGTTCATGGAATTCTCCTGGCCAGAATACTGGAGTGCGTAGCCGTTCCCTTCTCCAGGGGATCTTCCAAACCCAATGACCAAACACAGGTCATGTTACATCTAGATTCTTTACCAGCTGAGCCACCAGTGAAGCCCAATAAACATGGACAGCTTTTGATAAATCTAATTATCAGTTTCTGCAAGAAACAATTTTTTTTTAATATAAGGACACATCGATGGGAAAAAAAATTTTCAAATAACCTTCTTGCCAGTTTCCAAAGTCCATTTTTTAAATGTACCTGCCTTTTTATATCTTATATCTATAACTGATTATTTCATAAATATTGAGCAACTGGCTCCCAAACTATTGAAGACTCAGGTTGCCAAAATGTTTCTGTAAGCATCAAGCATGCATTTGAACATTCAATGGGGCTTCCCTGGTAGCTCAGATAGTAAAGAATCTGCCTGCAATTCAGGAGACCCAGGTTTGATCCCTGGATGAGGAAGATCCCCTGGAGAAGGAAATGGTAACCCATTCCAATGTTCTTGCCTGGAAAATCCCATGGACAGAGGAGCCTGGTGCACTGCAGTCCATGGGGTCGCAGAGTTGGACATGACTGAGCACACATATATACATACATAATCTTCAAACTACATTGTAAGGAGCTGGAAGATCTAACCCTCAGTTACATTGATTCAGCTCAAGAATGTACTGTACTTAGGATTTCCAGAACATATCCATTATCTGATGTTCTTTATTACTTGATGATGATCATTAGACTAATGAAATGAATCATAGTACCTGAAATATGTGATTAAACCTTTTAAAATATTACTAGATATAATAATTTATAGCATCTGGTAAGGCAGTCCCTAAATACTCCATCATATTTATACTCTTTAAAGGTCACAATAAATGTGGGTTTGGGAACAGTTGTTAATATTTTAATCATGAATAAATTAAGACAAAGATAAATGTGTGACATATTTAAGATCTCAGAGCTATCAAGTGTTGGTCCTTAAATATTTATGAGCCTTTATTATTACTTCACTACCATTAGTCTTCAACGTTATTCTATAATGTTAATTCATATTTGCTTCCTATTTTATCTTTTAATCAAATAACATCATATGGCAACGTTATAAAAGGTAACTTATTCTTCTGTTGTTTTATCAATTCCCATAGTTAACCACTTTGTTTTAGGCTAGGGTAATTCTTGCTGAAATGTAGCTTCTTTTCCAACCTTTTCAAAACATAGCCAGTGGGTTGTGTGTCCTTAGTCACTCAGTCATGTCTAACTCTTGCACGCAAGAATACTGGAGTGGTTGCCATTTCCTTCTCCAGGGGATCTTCCTGACCCAGGAATTGAACCCGGGTCTCCTGCATTGCAGGCAGACTCTTTACTGAGTGAGCTATGGGGGAAGCATAGGCCAATGGGTTATTCTTCTAAAAATCACAGCACTTATCACATAATTCCTTTGCTCAAGAGAATATCTCCCTATTATCTAGTTAATAAAACTAATATCCCTAAACTCCATGGTTTCAATCCTTCAATGTATAAATATTAGCTGAATATTTATGGAGAATGTAAGCCACATTCTTAGAACTTGTTATTTTAAATAGTAACACTTTAAGAAATACTGCCTCAGTCCGGGATTCATTAATTTTGATCTAAGTATCTTTATGTCATATACCAGCTACTAATTTGTTTTATATACTTTTTACTTTGTCCTGGTCTTCTAGAAGATAACACTCAGAAAAGGTAAGAATAATATTCCCAAACTACAAAGCTACAGTAATCAAAATAGCATGTCATTGGTACAAAAACAGACATATGAATAAATAGAACAGAATAGAAAGCCCAAAAGTAATACCACACACCTATGGCCAACTAATCTTCAACAAAGGAGGCAAGACTATATGATGAAGAAAGGACAGTCTCTTTAGCAAACTGTGTTGGAAAAGTTGGACAGTGGCATGTAAATCAATGAAGTTAGAACACATCCTGAACCATACACAAAAATTAGCTCAAAATAGCTGAAAGACTTAAATATAAGACATGACACTATAAAACCCCTAGAAGAGAACACAGGCAAACTACATTCTGACATATATTGTACCAATGTTTTCTTAAATCAGTCTCCAATGTCCATAGAAATAGAAGCAAACACAAAAAAATGGGACCTAATTAAACTTACAAGATTTTATACAGCAAAGGAAACCATAAACAGATGAAAAGACAACCTACAGAATAAAGTATTTGTAAGTAATGTGACCAACAGGGCTTTATTTCCAAAATAAACAAACAGTTTAAGCAACTCAACAAAAATACAGCCCAATTGAAAAATGAGCAGAAAGCCTTAACAGACATTTCTCTACAGAAGATCTATAGATGGCCAGAAGGCACATGAAAAGATGCTCAATGTCATTATTACAGAAATACAAATCAAAACTACAGTGAGATACTGCCTCACACTGGTCAGAATGGCCATCATTAAAATGTCTACAAATGAATTCAGGAGAGGGTTAAGAGAAAAGGGAACCCTCCTACACTGTAATCTCACAGTACTCCAACATCAAGCATATTTGACAAATTCATATCTTCTTTTTGAATAAAATCTGACTTCATATGGATCCATACTATGTGTCTTGCCTTAGCTACTTCACAAAACTTCTGCTTATTTGAAACTAGCGATAAGCAGAGTTTGAAATCCCAAGGTTAAGCTAGTTTAATGGCACTTTAAAACATTTTCATATAAAATCACATTTTTATAACCTCCGTAGAAAATTCTGGTTACTTAATTAGCTACATATTTTAGAGCACATAAATATGTTTCAGACATCATTACTGCTTTCTTTGGGAATGAAGCCTAATATATTGTATCTTCCAACTAATTCCCATTTTTTCAGATAAAGTATTAGAGATAAAAAATAGTAACAGAGTACACTTTTCACATGAAAGTCTTTGTCTCCTTCCTTCTTTCCTGTCATATTCTCAGTATTATTTGTCTATATTTAGATGAGTCAGATTAGGAAGCCAAGGACCATAGAAAGAGAATAAAAATTTATGCTATTAATAAACAATTACATAGACATATGGAAAGATTCCTTTTTGTGAAGTTGCTCTTTCATCTACTGAGCATTCATTATGCTTTAGATGTGTATAAGAGACAGTATATACATACATAATCTTCAAACTACATTGTAAGGAGCTGGAAGATCTAACCCTCAGTTACATTGATTCAGCTCAAGAATGTACTGTACTTAGGATTTCCAGAACATATCCATTATCTGATGTTCTTTATTACTTGATGATGATCATTAGACTAATGAAATGAATCATAGTACCTGAAATATGTGATTAAACCTTTTAAAATATTACTAGATATAATAATTTATAGCATCTGGTAAGGCAGTCCCTAAATACTCCATCATATTTATACTCTTTAAAGGTCACAATAAATGTGGGTTTGGGAACAGTTGTTAATATTTTAATCATGAATAAATTAAGACAAAGATAAATGTGTGACATATTTAAGATCTCAGAGCTATCAAGTGTTGGTCCTTAAATATTTATGAGCCTTTATTATTACTTCACTACCATTAGTCTTCAACGTTATTCTATAATGTTAATTCATATTTGCTTCCTATTTTATCTTTTAATCAAATAACATCATATGGCAACGTTATAAAAGGTAACTTATTCTTCTGTTGTTTTATCAATTCCCATAGTTAACCACTTTGTTTTAGGCTAGGGTAATTCTTGCTGAAATGTAGCTTCTTTTCCAACCTTTTCAAAACATAGCCAGTGGGTTGTGTGTCCTTAGTCACTCAGTCATGTCCAACTCTTGCACGCAAGAATACTGGAGTGGTTGCCATTTCCTTCTCCAGGGGATCTTCCTGACCCAGGAATTGAACCCGGGTCTCCTGCATTGCAGGCAGACTCTTTACTGAGTGAGCTATGGGGGAAGCATAGGCCAATGGGTTATTCTTCTAAAAATCACAGCACTTATCACATAATTCCTTTGCTCAAGAGAATATCTCCCTATTATCTAGTTAATAAAACTAATATCCCTAAACTCCATGGTTTCAATCCTTCAATGTATAAATATTAGCTGAATATTTATGGAGAATGTAAGCCACATTCTTAGAACTTGTTATTTTAAATAGTAACACTTTAAGAAATACTGCCTCAGTCCGGGATTCATTAATTTTGATCTAAGTATCTTTATGTCATATACCAGCTACTAATTTGTTTTATATACTTTTTACTTTGTCCTGGTCTTCTAGAAGATAACACTCAGAAAAGGTAAGAATAATATTCCCAAACTAATATTCTCAGTATTATTTGTCTATATTTAGATGAGTCAGATTAGGAAGCCAAGGACCATAGAAAGAGAATAAAAATTTATGCTATTAATAAACAATTACATAGACATATGGAAAGATTCCTTTTTGTGAAGTTGCTCTTTCATCTACTGAGCATTCATTATGCTTTCTCAATCCACTATTATATTTATAATAACAATGTTTGAAACTGTGCTAATATATAGAACAAATTACATTAATAGTACACATACACATCAATAACTCTCAGCCCTACAGACAAAGGCTACCAATATTTGCTGTGGTGCTATGTCCCAATACATAATTTTATCAAATCTTAAATCCACTATATAGAAAAGGTAAACTGATTCCCTGGTTAGACATGGTATAATTTTATCTATTTTCCTTGAAATAACAGTTAAATATTTTCTTCCATGGACTCAATTTATACTGGTCTTTTTAGAGCATTTACCACTCATATGAAAAGTAATTTAAGTACAGGTTCTGATGAACAGGATCTTCCATGATTAGTGTTTTTAATGAGTAAATGATCTTCTAGAAAGAGTTTACATGATTGGTACTGTCTTCCTTCCTTCCTTCCTGCGTTCTCTCTCTCTCTCCATTCATGTAAGAATTAGATCTTATACACATAAAGGAGTTGATAAGGGAAGTGAAATTATGGCACAGAGTTGAAAGACTGTGGAGAGAGTCCTTAATGTGCATATATGAAACACTGGCTTGAGTGGACAAGTTGGAACATCTAGGAAATCTGAAAAATGAAAAGTGTATCTATCTAATAAATTGAAATAACAAAGAAGGAGTTTGTGTATAAGGCTGTGGGAAGCTGTTCCCTCTCTGCAAGTGCTGCTTCTGTGAGATCTAGCCAAGCATCTGGTGGAACATCAGGGGTTGTTATTCCTGAAGATGGAAAACAAGTTGGATACAAAGTCAGGAATATGTGTTCAAGTGGAACTCAATGAGCTTCTCTGTGACTGTCAGTCCTGTGTCTAACTGCAATCACCTTCCACGTGAAATGCTTCAGCTTCACTTCTGCCTTCCAAAACTTTCAAAGGAAGTTCCATTTTGGCCACCCTAACTTGGAGCCATAAGGCAAAGTTGATGCCAGAAACAACAGTTCCCAGCTTACAAATCAACATGGTACAAACCATCAAAATATCAGTTTAATAGAAATTAATCATGAACAAAAAGCAACACTAAGGTAAGTAAAAGATCAGTAAAATCAGTAAGTTGTAGTCAACTGTTTAGAGGTCTATGATATGGAAGGACTAAGGACATAGATTTATTTTTATCATTAAGAAGAAAGTGTCCAAAGAAAATAGTAGTAACATTTATTGAATCTTATAATAGGTAAGTTAATATACTAAGGATATTTGCAATACTGTCTCCTTCAAATTTAAAAATAAACTTTCACAAGTCAATATTAGTATATCTTTTTAAAAGATCTTAAAACTGAGCCTAAAAATCATATAGGACTTTGATGTAATTAATTTTATTTGTTGCAAGATGAGATAGGCAAAATGTATATATATTTGAGAACAATGAACTGCATATCAATAGCTTACTATGGATCCTCCTTACTGAAATAAGGACAACAGAAATAGAATTGTAAAGCTTGCCTGTTATATAATATAATTTAATGCTTATACAATGTCCTTCTATAGTTTCTCTCCAGTAGATAAAAACTCAAACATCATGACAACAAAATACTCTGAATTTGTAATTTTGGTCTTTAGATACTGAAACCATGGATAAGTACCACAAAACTTTATAAATCCATATGTTTTTGTCTATATAAAAAGGATAACACTAAACATCTCACATTTTTCATGAGAATTAAATCAGGACAATAATTTCTCACAATATCCAGGCAATGTTAAACATCTAGCTATTGCCAGCCATTATGAGTAAAATGAAAATATGAAAACTTTATCAGTCTATATCTATATATCCATCCATTAATCCACCCATGTTTGACTTCCAAGTAGCTTAGCAGATGTAAATGTAAAGGCAAACTGAAGTTGTTCTATCAGCCCAGCAGTTTTTGGATCAACAATACTCAGATATCTTCTGTGTCATTTTGGTTTATTTCCATCTCATCAATACTACCCACATAACTTTTATGACAACTTTCCAAGTTTCAGAAAGAACGGTAGTAATAAATCAATAATTAAAGAACTACCATTAGCCTTGTCTTTAATGGGCAATAATTTTGTCCATTGAATATGCCATTACTACTGTTTTTAACTTGGAACATTTGCTATACTTGGGCTATCACCTTACAGTCAAATGTAAGAAGCCTTCATAACTCTCTGAACCATATAAAACTCATTGAGGCATTTCCCATAATGACAAAGACAATTTTTTATGTCTCTCCCTAAGCTGGCTTAGAAATACTTTGCCTATGTTCTAAGAGCTGATCCAAGCGGTCTGTGGACATCAAAACTTTGAATTGTGAGTCAAGTGGAGCTATATAAAAAGTCAGTAATTCATGCAATGATGCCAACTGCCCCTTAAGCAAATTCAACTAAATCAATAAGAAAACCCAGATGATCTACTACTAATGGTAGGAACTGCTCTTCATGAAATTTTATATCGAGCTTCCCAGGTGGTGTTAGTGGTAAAGAACCTGCCTGCCAGTGCAGGAGATGTGCTTTTGATCCGTGGATTGGGAAGATCCCCTGAAGAAGGGCATGGCAACCAGCTATACTACACTTGCCTGGAGAATCCTATGGACAGAGGAGCCTGGTGGTCAACAGCCACAGGGTTGTGTAGAGTCAGACAGGACTGAACATCTTAGCACCAACAAATTTAGTGTCAGACAAGGTTGATTTTACTCATAATCATTAACTAGGTTTATTTTCTATGGTTTTCTAGTAACAAAACATACTGCCCCCCCTTGTCCTTTAATGAAGCAACAGTCTGGAAAAACCAGTCACACCATTTTATGGCTCAGTGCTACAAAACTGCTGTACTAACTAGAACATTGATTGTGGCAAGCAGATACACAAAACTAACAGTTGGGAACGGTCCCAGGACACTTGAGAAGTTAAGTGGCATTGCATTTTAGATTTCTGAAAAGTGTGCATACAATTCCCTTAAGAGTTACTGTCACACTATTTCAAGCTGTTCCCTTAGAATAAAAATGCTGACAAACATCTAGAAGGCAATGGAGAGCTCCTAGGAACAGACATCCCTCTAGATTTAACAGAGTCAGAGAACAAAGGGACTTCTTTCGGCAAGATTATTTTTCCTACTAAACCATGGATGAAACACATCCCTCTAAATGCTTTCTATGGCATATGCTGTAAACAAGCTTCTTCCTTGATTATCCCCTTTTAGATTTTATTTTCTCTGTGTAAAATGAGAATAAGAAAGCATTATCTAGAAATTTATGCCAACAACTAAGCTAAAACTTATTATTGGCGATTTTTCAAAAGTGCTCAGTAAATAGTCATTATTATTTCAGCTGGATTTTTAAAAGACTTTAAATCAAAAGATCACAGTTTTGATTTTCGTTTGTTTTTCCTATCAGTGACTCCAAGCAAACTATGGGGAGCTCTACAGACAAACTTGGCAATTAGTTGGATAAAGCAGAACAAATAACATATATTTTCTTATGTAAGGAATTTCCAACAAACAGATACTATAGAAATGTAAAACAAAGTCAAATTCTAAATTGCTCTTTTCCTAAATCAAAAGTGAGCAAACACAGGAAGTATAACTGGAATAAATACCTTCTGATTACCAACTATCATACTGCTTACTCAGCTACTGGTTAGTCAGAGTTGAACTTAGTGTTTTCATATGCTTTATTACAGCCTTGAAATTGGATTCAGTACAGCCTTAATTCTAATTAATTCTTTCAAAGAATATATAGCCCCAATCTTATGTGCTCCAACATTTTGAGGTCATCTTTTCCTTTATTGTTTTGGCAGAACAAAGTTGTAGAGAACTAGGGTCACATTTATTGTTAATTTCAGGTCTTTCTGTAAGCTCCCAAAGAGACTTTACTGGATAAATCTCATTCTAATTCCATATTGTTTTTGAATTTAGGGATTTTTTTTTTCTCAACTACTCCCTATGTTCTCTTCTCTACGTAATAGTAATGTAAATATGAGCTTCTTTAATGACCCCAGAAGTGAAAGTCACTCAGTTGTGTCTGACTCTTTGTGACCCCATGGTATACAGTCCATGGGATTCTCCAGGCCGGAATACTGGAGTGGGTAGCCATTCCCCTCTTCTATGGATCATCTGGACTCAGGTCTCCCGCACTGCAGGCTGATTCTTTACCAACTGTGCCACCAGGGAAGCCCTAATGAGCCTCAAGAGCTCATTAACTCAATAGATTTGCAGGCAGTGTACTTCACTGAAGGTTTGAAATCATGGTAGAATTCAGATAGGCATAACATAAAATAATTTTCATAAGAATATACCATAGATCAATAAGGATTTATATAGTTACATATGCACACATATATGAGTGTGTCTTCATCCTAAAGACATTCCTGTCATGAAAATTTCTTATTTGTTAACATTTTCCCAACATCTTCTAGGGCTCTCTTATACATGAATGTGATTCTCTCATCCTGGTAAATACTGACTGCATAATGCTGCAAGAAGTACATTCTATCATGCAAGTTTGTTCACATAATTCTTCAAAATATTTCAATACTCTGTATTATTTTCAAAATAAAATTTACATATTTTCTAACATAAAAAAGAATTTTGAATAATTCTGCTTATGATAACTTTCAATTCCAGTAACTCGACTGTCTTTATCTAATCCTAAAACAAATGGCAGACTTATGTTACATATTGAACACAGAGTTTTAGGTAAATGCAGCATAGATTCTGTGCAGTACTGAGGATTTGGGCTCTGTGCCTGCCTCTAACCCACAGCAGAGGCAGCAGCAGAGCCTGGCCACAGCAAAACGCCTGGATTCCAAAAGGAATATTTCATTACAGAAATTTAAACAGAATTCTTCCATTAATAACAAAGAGGAAAGTGAACCACAGTCATAAATGAGTTATTAGAGTTAATTGCTAAAAGTTAAACAGGATGAGAACAGATGTTTATAAAATAAGGACAATAATAATAATTAGGAAATACAAGGGCAGTTAAATATGTCACACTGGTTATGATATGATTATTCTTAAATGTATTTAATTTTAAAACCTGTAATTAGTTACACATAACTAATGACAAGTTAGTGGTAATCAACAGTAAAGTCTATGCTCATTTTACAAGTGATAAGACCTTATTTTATGTTCATGATATTTTTACTAAAGTAGAGATTACATGCAGTCAAGATAAGAGGACAGGGGTGCAAATGCTATATTGTAGAGTAGGAGTAGATCAATGGATTTTTTAAAACTTATTTAATACTTTATTCTATCTACAATACTGTATTGGTTTTGCCATACATTGACATGAATCAGCCACAGATGTACACGAGCTCCCGATCCCGAAGCCCTGTCCCACCTCCCACCCCACACCATCTCCCTGGATCATCCTGTACTCCAGCCCCAAGCACCCTGTATCCTGTATTGAACATAGACTGGCGCTTCATTTCTTATATGATAGTATACATGTTTCAGTGCCATTCTCCCAAATCATCCCACCCTCTCCCTCTCCCTCAGAGGCCAAAAGTCTGTTCTATCCCTCTGTGTCTCTTATGTTGTCTCACTTACAGGGTCATCATTACTATCTTTCTAAATTCCATATATATGTGTCAGTATACTGTATTGGTGTTTTTCTTTCTAGCTGACTTCACTCTGTATAATCAGCTCCAGTTTCATCCATCTCATTAGAACTGAGTCAAATTTATTCTTTTTAAGGGCTGAGTAATACTCCATTGTGTATATGTACCACCACTTTCTTATCCATTCATCTGCTGATGGACATCTGGGTTGTTTCCATGGCCTGGCAATTATAAACAATGCTGCAATGAACATTGGGGTACATGTGTCTCTTTCAATTCTGGTTTCCTTGGTGTGTATGCCCAGCAGAGGGATTGCTGGGTCATAAGGCAGTTCTATTTGCAATTTTTAAAGTAATCTCCACACTGTTTTCCATAATGGCTGCACTAGTTTGCATTCGCACCAACAGTGTAAGAGGGTTCCCTTTTCTCCACATCCTCTCTAGCATTTATTGCTTGTAGATTTTTGGATCACAGCCATTCTGACTGGTGTGAAGTGGTACCTCATTGTGGTCTTGATTTGCATTTCTCTGATAATGAGTGATGTTGAGCATCTTTTCATGTGCTTGTTAGCCATCCATATGTCTTCTTTGGAGAAATGCCTATTTAGTTCTTTGGCCCATTTTTTGATTGGATCGTTTATTTTTCTGGAGTTGAGCTGCGTAAGTTGCTTGTATATCTTTGAGATTAGTTGTTTGTCAGTTGCTTCATTTGCTATTGTTTTCTCCCATTCTGAAGGCTGTCTTTTCACCTTATAGTTTTCTTTGCTGTGTAGAAGCTTTAAACTCCAGAAACTACCCAGTTGCATAGTGCCACGAATATTAAACACTCTAAAGACTAATGGTGCTTCTTAAGTGTTTCAGTACTAGGAAAGGATAATTCATTTTTAAGGTCATCTCAGTTACTGAAAGGGAATATCCTTTCATTTTTTTGATCAAAATATTTTTATTGAGGTTTAATTTATACACAATCTATTGTAGTTAAACATACAACTGAGCATCTTGACATAAGTATATGGGCTTCCCTCATAGTTCAGTCAGTAAATCATCTGCCTGCAATGCAAGAGGCCTGGGTTCAATTCCTGGGTCAGGAAGATCCCCTGGAGAAGAAAATGGCAACCCACTGTAGTATTCTTGGCTGGAGAGTCTCATACATTGCTGGTGGGATGTAAAGAGGTACAGGCCCTCTGAAAATGTTTGGAAGTGTCTTACCATCTAAATAAAATTTATAAAATTTATTATAAAACTTCAAAAACTACCATACCCCAGCAACTGCATTCTTGCCATTAATCCATTAATCCATTCTTGCCATTAATTTTGCCATTAATTCTAGCCATTAATCCCATAGAAGTAAAAACAAGTAAATCATCTGCCTGCAATGCAAGAGGCCTGGGTTCAATTCCTGGGTCAGGAAGATCCCCTGGAGAAGAAAATGGCAACCCACTGTAGTATTCTTGGCTGGAGAGTCTCATACATTGCTGGTGGGATGTAAAGAGGTACAGGCCCTCTGAAAATGTTTGGAAGTGTCTTACCATCTAAATAAAATTTATAAAATTTATTATAAAACTTCAAAAACTACCATACCCCAGCAACTGCATTCTTGCCATTAATCCATTAATCCATTCTTGCCATTAATTTTGCCATTAATTCTAGCCATTAATCCCATAGAAGTAAAAACATATTCATGGCAAACAATTCTCAGAATATAACACAAAAAGAAGCCCCAGGAACCTGATCTCATCCTGGACAATTACACTGGTGAATCTATTGTAATATTTTTATACTATGGAATCTATTGAAGTTCTAAATGTTATAGTTAATAAGTTATAGCTCAGTTCAGTTCAGTCGCTCGGTCGTGTCCAACCCTTTGCAACTCCATGAACAGCAGCACACCAGGCCTCCCTGTCCATTACCAACTCCCTGAGCTTACTCAAACTCATGTCCATTCAGTCAGTGATGCCATCCAACCATCTCATCCTTTGTTGTCCCTTTCTCCTCCTGCCCTCAATCTTTCCCAGCATCAGGGTCTTTTCCAATGAGTCACTTTAGGATGGACTGGGTTAGATCTCCTTGCAGACTCTCAAGAGTCTTCAACACCACAGTTCAAAAGCATCAATTCTTCAGCACTCAGCTTACTTTATAGTCTAACTCTCACATTTGTACATGAACACTAAAAAAACCACAGTCTTAACTAGATGGACCTTTGTTAGCAAAGTAATATCTCTGCTTTTTAATATGCTGTCTAGGTTGGTCATAGCTTTTCTTTCAAGGACCAAGTGTCTTTTTAGTTCATGGTTGTAGTCACCATCTGCAGTGATTTTGGAGCCCCCCAAAATAAAGTCAGTCATTGTTTCCACTGATTCTCAGATACTTGCCATGAAGTGATGAGACCAGATGCATAATCTTAGTTTTCTGAATGCTGAGTTTTAAGCCAACATTTCACTCTCCCCTTTTACTTTCATCAAGAGGCTCTTTAGTTCTTCCTTGCTTTCTGCCATAAGGCTGGTGTCATCTGCATATCTGAGGTTATTGATATTTCTCCTGGCAATCTTGATTCCAGCTTACGCTTCTTCCAGCCCAGTGTTTCTCATGATGTACCCTGCATATAAGTTAAATAAGCAGGGTGACATTATACAGCCTTGACGTACTCCTTTTCCTATTTGGAACCAGTCTGTTGTTCCATGTCTGGTTCTAACAGTTGCTTCCTAACCTACACACAGGTTTCTCAAGAGGCAGGTCAGGTGGTCTGGTATTCCTATCTCTTTCAGAATTTTCCATAGTTTATTGTGAGCCACATAGTCAAAGGCTTTGGCATAGTCAATAAAGAAGAAATGGATGTTTTTCTGGAAATCTCTTGCTTTTTTGATGATCCAGTAGATGGTGACAATTTGATCTCTGGTTCCTCTGCTGTTTCTAAAACTAGCTAGAACATCTGGAAGTTTATGGTTCACATATTGTTGAAGCCTGGCTTGGAGAATTTTGAGCATTAGTTTAGCAGCATGTGAGATGAATGCTAGAAAGTGAGGAAGAATCAAAAAGCCTCTTAATGAAAGTGAAAGAGGAGAGTGAAAAAGTTGGCTGAAAGCTCAACATTCAGAAAACTAAGATCATGGCATCTGGTCCCATCACTTCATGGGAAATAGATGGGGAAACAGTGGAAAAGTGGCTGACTTGCATTGCCTTTCTTAGGGATTGGAGTGAAAACTGACCTTTTCCAGTCCTGTGGCCACTGCTGAGTTTTCCAAATTTGCTAGTATACTGAATGCAGCTCTTTCACAGCATCATCTTTTAGAATTTGAAATAGTTCAACTGGAATTCCATCACCTCCACTAGCTTTGTTCATCGTGATTGTTCTGAACTAGAATTCTTAATATTTGAATTCTGAAAATCTGGTTCTATGTGTAATAATTTTTAATCTGTCAATGGGTAAATGCTCAGATTTCAATTAAATATCAGATTAGTTAAGCACCATCTTTAGAAATGTTGCTTTTATCCAATATATGCAGCAAAATGCTGACTCTTTGCATTCCTAAAAATAACTCCTATCTTTAATATTAATGTTATATGCTGGGGAAAATGTAAAGAATTTCTGCATGGAAAGGCTTTAGGGAAAATGGAAACTGACTTGCATTTTACAGGTCACTGGCCAGAATCTGTTCAAACAGCCACCTGTGAATGTAAGATGACAAGATAAATCAGGATATGATTTTCATGGTCTATTCTGACCAATCATGATCCAAGACATAGACACATTGGACAGAGAAGCAGTTTTGTGTAGGTCCCTAATAGGATATGCCAATATGTTTTGTAGAGTTTCTGAGAAAATTAATTGAGAATGTATGCAAATACCTATCCCAAGGGAAATACTTAATATTAGCCCTAAAATATTAGATATAGTTGTTATTCCTAGTACTATTCATTTATATGCTATGTGACAGCAAGATCTCATTTAAATTTATATTTGATGTTTCACAACTTAAGGAACCAGATATTAACATCTTGGTGATTAGTACATTTGCTTTTTTCTATTTTAATTCAACTGTCACTGTTCATCACTTGTTAAAATTTGTCAGAAAATTCCAAATTAGATTGTAACATAAGCTTAATAAGAACTAGTACCATTTTTTAAAAATTTTCTGAATAAATTCTTCATATTTTGTCTTCAAGCTATTTCTGAATAAAATGTCAAACCAAGTGGGCAGGTATATCTTAAAACTCAACATAAAACTCAATGATAATGCTTGTCATCTTTAAACCAAATTTCAGGTTGATTGACTAGTTTTCCCAGTTATTTTGATGAACTCATAGCCTATGATTTCTAATTTGCTGTTCAGAAGATCTACCAAGACTTCTTAGTCCACACTTCTAAGATATGCTTAAATTCACTTCTTCTGACCTTTTCTTTCTTTTTAATTTGTATTGGCATATAGTTGATTTACAATGCTATATTAGTTTCAGGTGTACAGCAAAGTGAATCAGCTGTACATACACATATACTCACTCTTTTTTTTCAGTTCTTTTCCCTTAAAGGCCATTACAGAGAATTGAGTAGAGTTCCCTGTGCTATATAGCAGGTTCTTATTTTTATCTGTTTTATATATAACAGTGTATATATGTCAAAAGGAAAACACCTTCTATTTGACACAGAATGAGAATTATTTAAAAAAAAAAGACATTTCCCTATAGATCTTCAAATTGATAATGAATTGCTATTGTTATTCACTCAGTCAAGTCTGACTCTCTGTGACCCCATGGACTAAAGCATGCCAGACGTCCCTGTTCTCCGTCATCTCCTAGAGCTTGCTCAAACTCATGTCCATCGACTCGGTGATGTCATCCAACCATCTCATCCTCTGTCATCCCCTTCTCCTCCTGCCTTCAATCTTTCCCAGGAGGAGAAGAGGATGACAGAGGAAAACCAGCCTGATATTTGGTTCATGAATTGCTACTGGATTGCTAATATTTTTGATCAAGATGAAATTCTAGTGGATGAAGTACATATAATCATGGACTTCATGTTATAAAATGGAGATTGTGAAAGGAATTCCTGGAACAGAAGGATGCAGACAACTTACAAGATAGGTCAGTTCTCTCTTGAAAACAGGAATTTGTCATGATTAACTTTTCTAAAACTTGCAAGTGTTATTCACTCAGTCCTGACTCTTTGCAATTCCATGGACTATAGCCAACCAGGCTTCTCTGTACATGGCAAGAGTGCTGGAGTGGGTAGCCATTCCCAACCCAGGGATCAAATCCAGATCGCCCATATTTCAGGCAGATTCTTTACCAAAAACTTTCTAAGAAAAGACATCTTGAATGCCACCTGTGGCTGATTCTTATTGATATTTGACAGAAAACAACAAAATTCTGTAAAGCAATTATCCTTCAATTTAAAAATAAAATTTTTAAAGTATTATGAGGACAATCAACTCTAGGAAAACTGGGTGACAAATCTTTTTATTTAAAGTTTCTTAACTTCCCAGGTGGCACTAGTGGTAAAGAATTTGTCTGCCAATGCAGGAGATCTAAGAGTCACAGGTTCGATCCCTGGGTGGGGAAGATCCCCTGAAGGAGGGCATAATAACCAACTCCAGTATTCTTGCCTGGAGAATCCCATGGACAGAGGAGCCTGATGCTATAATCCATGAAGTCACAGAGTCAGACACAATTGAAGTGACTTAGCCCTAGCCCAAATTATTACTCTAATATAAATGATAATGTGAACCCAAGGATGATTGGAAAAATACAGTTAAAGGAAATTACTTCCTGAGGTGTTGTGGGTTATTTTTTCATCAGTTATATTTTAATATTTTATATTTAAACATATCAAAGAAATGATAATAGAAAAATTAAAACCATAACCCAGAGTTTTTTTCAGTTATTATTGCTAGTGATTGCACATATAACAGCCGTATGATATACTCTTCATGCAATTCAATTCTTTTCAACTTGAGGTTTATTATATGGCTCAGAATACATATTTTAATAAACTAGTATTTTTAAGGACAGTGTATCCTGCTGTTTTTGTGTGGAAATTTTGTAAGTTTCAACTAGGTCAAGTTGCTTCATAGTGTTTTCTAGTTTCTTTACTATTCATAGTGAATCCCTATATACTTTTCCTACAATGAAAAAGAAGTTTGTGCTCTCCAACTAAAATGGAGTTTTCATCTGTTTTTCCCTTCAGTTAGTTTTGCTTCATCTCTATTATAGCTCTTTATTAAGTCTATGTTCATGTAAGTTATTATATGCACATTGACTTGAACTTATAATTTGTTGCCTCTCCTAATCATGAATATTCTTTAATTTGAAGTAGACTTATTATGGTATTAATATACCTCTGCTTTATCTTTGGTTTAGATTTTAACTAGTTTATCCCTGATTTTATAAAATCTGATCCTAAGTTTTTTTTTTTACCATAAACTACAAAGCTTCATTTCTTTGCCTGTGTGGATCCCTAGAGTGATTTCAAAAATATATTTAGGTAAAATTGTTCTCTGTTACGATTGTAGGTCATATTTTGGCAATTATGTCAGAATAATCTTTTAGTTTAAAAGTGATCAAACATATTTCAGAAAATAATAAAACCATGACTAAGATGTTAACATTTTCCCTTAGCTTATAGATTAATATTTTTAATTTTAGAGAAATAGGTAAATTGCCTACCACACAATCCTTTCTCTTCTCCCTTCTATGTTGCAATAACTACCACTCTGAAGGGTATGAGAAATAGAAAAGTCAAAAGCTACTTCTACAGTAGGAAATAGTTTATTTCTATTATTATTTTTTTTTTTTTTTGAGAACTCTGGGGTTTAAAATCATGGGGCTAAGTTCTGTTATCCATCAAGAGACCACACGAAGTTTGATTTAACATGATGCAATATATCTGGACCAATCCTGCAATTTTAAACAGGAAGCATGGACCAAGAAAGGAGAATTTACTCACTCGGTGCAATGAAAACTAGTCTATGTTCATTGCTCTGACTACCATAGATCTCTGTGTTAAGGGTAATAATATCCCTACTAGCATTCTTTCTTATTCTCCTTACAGCAAAAAGTAGTTGGTACAGTTGGGGATTTACTTTTTTCTCCTCTCTAAAGAAAACACAGCAAACTTTAGAGTTCTGTGTCCTAGGGGGTTGCACTTTTAAGCAGGTTGGATTTATAAGCCCTGGGAAGATAGTGCTATGGTAGGAATTCAACATCCTTCTATTCAGACATCAAATACCAGCCTGGGATCTCTGTTCTGGGTTAGATTTTACTTGGTGGCCCAGCAGATCACACCAATCCTAGTTTTCCCAGGTATAAGTATTACATATATGATGGCTGTATTCAGGTAACTGCTCCTCCTTAAAAGTTCCTTTGTCCTCATTTGCAACCAACTGAGCTCCTGCCTAGAAACCGTATTTATGAAAAAATAAATAAAAGATACAGCAAATACAAGCTATCAAAAGGCATATTTTACCTCTTACTACATCCCTGGGTCCATGCAGTCAACAAACTTTATATCACATGCTATCTAAATATCTGGAGATAGAGGCAAAATCTTATCTATTGTGAGAATTATATAGGATAGAATAGAATAACATAGGAATTTAGCAGATAAGTAGTTGAGTGCAGACTGGTCTTCATGAAGTGGAAAGAATTTGAACTGAATGCTGAAGAAATGAGAGAAAAGCAGAAAGAGCAGAATAAGGTACAAGCAGAATGCAAATCTGCCCTGATAAGCACCTTTGAGTCATTCTGAGAGTTCTAGCTTTCAGCCCCCTGCCATCCCAACCACTGAACTGCTTGTTGATACTGATGTCCTTCTAAGCACAAATTTCTTACTGGTACAAGGAGAATCCTCTGAGTCATCCCCTGAAACATAGGCTTGTGTTGATTTTTATTACATAATGTAACAAATTTAACAAGACTATTTCCATGAAGCATGTTATCTTTCCCTCCACTACCTATCATGACAATTTGGCATTTTTGCCTCATTGCTTTTTTTTTTTCTGTTCTTTTTTGGAGCCACCAGAGGCACCATCGCATCTGGTTCTCTGTTATCTCCTAGGATTCAAGGTCTTGAAGTCTGTAATTCATTTGATTGTTCCCATATTGATAAAATCTGCGTTTCACCTTATTTGATCCAGCATCCTTTGACTTCAGTTTCATCGGTACTTCCCTAGCTCTCAACAGTGGACTTTGGTTAATTCCCTTAGAGCCTTGGGTTAATCAGTCATTAGATAAGGGCTACCTTTAGAAGCTGTGGTGTGTGCACATGAGCACCACAAGGCTTCAGTGTCAGCTTCAAACCAAAGCAATACAGTAATTAAATGGAAGAATAGGCAGATCCATATAAACATATGGTGAGGACCATACTTGTTTTACTATGTAGATAAAAATTTACTTAGAATATAAAAGGTCTAATAAAATGTATAGGCATTTCAATACAAAATGATATAAAAATGAAGAGACTGAGAATGCATGGAATTAGGAAAAGTTAGAAAATAAGTAAGTGTATGATCAGTTTTTTACTGTGTCCCTAGCCTCACCCCCTTGACAGCCTCTCTAGTTTCCTGAGGAGAAGGCACATGACAGAAATTTCAGAAATTTACTAACTTAAAAATTGAGTTTTCTATTTTTCTCCCCTGACCTTTATATATATATGTCTGTGGATGTGTGTCTATGTTCATGTCTTTTAAATAAGCTTGCGTTAAGTCAAATTCCATCAGTTGAGTTCAGTTCAGTCTCTCAGTCATGTTCAACTTTTTGCGACCCCATGAATCGCAGCACGCCAGGGCGCCCTGTCCATCACCAGCTCCTGGAGTTCACTCAAACTCATGTCCGTCGAGTCAGTGAAGTCATCCAGCTATCTCATCCTCTGTCATCCCCTTCTCCTCCTGCTCCCAATCCCTCCAATCATCAGAGTCTTTTCCAATGAGTCAACTTTTTGCATGAGGTAGCCAAAGTATTGGAGTTTCAGCTTTAGCATCAGTCCTTCCAATGAACACCCAGGACTGATCTCCTTTAGGATGGACTGGTTGGATCTCCTTGCAGTCCAAGGGACTCTCAAGAGTTTTCTCCAACACCACAGTTCAAAAGCATCAATTCTTCAGTGCTCAGCCTTCTTCACAGTCCAACTCTCACATCCATACATGACCACTGGAAAAACCATAGCCTTGACTAGACGGACCTTTGTTGGCAAAGTAATGTCTCTGCTTTTTAATATGCTGTCTAGGTTGGTCATAACTTTCCTTCCAAGGAATAAGTGTCTTTTAATTTCATGGCTGCAATCACCATCTGCAGTGATTTTGGAGCCCCCCAAAATAAAGCCTGACACTGTTTCCCCATCTATTTCCCATGAAGTGATGGGACCGGATGCCATGACCTTAGTTTTGTGAATGTTGAGTTTTAAGCCAACTTTTTCGCTTTCCTCTTTCACTTTCATCAAGAGGCTTTTTAGTTCCTCATCATTTTCTGCCATAAGGGTGGTGTCATCTGCATATCTGAGTTTACTGATATTTCTCCTGGCAATGTTAACTCCAGCTTGTGTTTCCTCCAGCATAGCATTTCTCATGATGAACTCTGCATATAAGTTAAATAAGCAGGGTGACAATATACAGCCTTGACATACCCTTTTTCCAATTTGGAAGCAGTCTATTGTTCCATGTCCAGTTCTGACTGTTGCTTCCTGACCTGCATATAGTTTTCTCAAGAGGCAGGTCAGGTGGTCTGGTATTCCTATCTGTCTCAGAATTTTCCACAGTTTATTATAACCCACGCAGTCAAAGGCTTTTGCATAGTCAATAAAGCAGAAATAGATGTTTTTCTTGAACTCTCTTGCTTTTTTGATGACCAGTGGATGTTGGCAATTTGATCTCTGGTTCCTCTGCCTTTTCTAACACCAGCTTGAGTGTCTGGAAGTTCATGGTTCACATATTGCTGAAGCCTGGCTTGGAGAATTTTGAACATTACTTTACTAGCGTGTGAGATGAGTGTTATTGTGTGGTAGTTTGAGCTTTCTTTCACATTGCCTTTATATGAGATTGGAATGAAATCTGACCTTTTCCAGTCCTGTGGCCACTGCTGAGTTTTCCAAATTTTCTGGCATATTGAGTGCAGCACTTTCACAGCATCATCTCGTAGGATTTGAAATAGCTCAACTGCAATTCTATTACCTCCACTAGCTTTCTTTGTAATGATACTTTCTAAGGTCCACTTGACTTCACATTCCAGGATGTCTGGCTCTAGATGAGTGATCATACCATCATGATTTTCTGGGTCGTGATGATCTTCTTTGTACTGTTCTTCTGTGTATTCTTGCCACTTCTTTATATCTTCCACTTCCCATTTCTGTCCTTTATTGAGCCCCTCTTTGAATGAAATTTTCCCTTGGTATCTCTAATTTTCTTGAAGACATCTCTAGTCTTTCCCATACTGTTGTTTTCCTCTATTTCTTTGCATTGATCGCTGAAGACGGCTTTCTTATCTCTTCTTGCTATTCTTTGGAACTCTGCAGTCAGATGCTTGTATCTTTCCTTTTCTCCTTTGCTTTTGCTTCTCTTCTTTTCACAGGTATTCGTAAGGCCTCTCAGACAGGCATTTTGCTTTTTTGCATTTGAACCTCCATCCATAGTTCATCAGGCACTCTATAAGATCTAGTCCCTTAAATCTATTTCTCACTTCCAGTGTATAATCTTAAGGGATTTGATATAGGTCATACCTAAATGGTCTAGTAGTTTTCCCTACTTTCTTCAATTTCAGTCTGAATTTGGCAATAAGGAGTTCATGATCTGAGCCACAGTCAGCTCCTGGTCTTGTTTTTGCTGATTGTATAGAGGTTCTCCATCTTTGGCTGCAAAGAATATCATCAACCTGATTTTGGTGTTGACTATCTGGTGATTTCCATGTGTAGAGTCTTCTCTTGTGTTGTTGGAAGAGGGTTTTGGGTATGACCAGTGCATTTTCTTGTTAAAACTCTATTAGCCTTTGCCCTGCTTCATTCCATATTCCAAGGCCAAATTTGCCTGTTACTCCAGATGTTCCTTGACTTCCTACTTTTGCATTCCAACCCTCTATAATGAAAAGGACATCTTTTTTGGGTGTTAGTTGTAACACCCAAAATTCCATAGAAGGGTCTTATTATTCTCCTAGCCCATTCTGGAGACTTTACATACTATTGAATTGAAAGCTCTAATATATTTGAAGATTTGTAATTAAATGCTGATCATCAATGGCATCAGTATTCTGGTGCCTCCAATGACAGAATAGTCACCACACTTCACCCAGTTTAACTCAGCCCTTGCAGAGCATTGCTCCATTAGCCATCTTCCTCTTTGGTTTGTCTCTTACTATATGACCATGAAAACAAACCAGAACAGTGGCCTCCAGTTGATCAGTCAAGAGAGTTTAATATCCATTACCTGTGGAGCTTTCTAGAACCGCATATGTCTTTTTTTTTATTAGAATTGCATATGTCTTATCTTTGCCCCCTCCCCCATACCCTTCCTGAGTATCCAGTAAATACATCCCTAGTAGGATGGAGTTAAGAAGTGAGATTATCATCAGAATCTCTGAGTCCATGAAGAAAACTTCAGATTATGAAAGTATGAGTTCTTACTCCAAGGCTTTGGTGTGTTTTTTCCTTAAAACAATTATTTTTCTAAATTGTAAAGACAATAATATTGTTATATATCCACAGTAGAGTAGGTAATTCTTACTTGGAAAAAATGTTTTGCTTTCAACTACTACATGAGGTTGTGTATGATTTTATTTTCTAGATCAATGATACTTTATCTAAAAGGCTACAAAATTCTTAAATTTAAGTAAACTTTAGTGCTAAAGATATTTGGGTTGAAATCTGGGTTCTTTCCCTTACTAGTATGTGACATGGGAAAAAATTACTGTTTATTCCCCGTTCTTATCTGAAATTAGGGATAATAATGTCTGCCACATGGGACTACTATGGATGGAATGCAATATTGTGTGCCATTGTTGATATATAGTAATCCATTTATAAATTATAGTTTTACTTTTATTTCATTAAATTTAAAATCCTTTACAAGTCTAAAACAAAAGATTCCTTTTTCCACATGGAATTTATCAAACTCTAAATGTGAAAAAGCAGCATGTAGTTTATTTCCAAACATAATTAGTGCATCTATTTTAGTCATCATTGTTGGCATTAACAATAAGCTGATTAATAATGTATACTCAGTGGTTAAACAC